>WWET01002122.1:269170-279569 GCA_011038615.1 Limnodynastes dumerilii
CTAAGACTCCTCCCTGCAATCTAACCCTAAGACCCCCCCCCGCAGCCTAACTCTAAGACTCCTCCCTGCAATCTACCCCTAAGACTCCCCTACCCTTAGGCTAACCCCTGATGCAGTGCCCCAACGGGTTTGCGGTGCCGGTTTAGGAATTAATGAATGGGTAAGAATGCCAAAAAATAAACGCAGTACACTGACCCATTCATTAAAGAAAGTTTCTAATTAGTATTTTTTTTTTAAATAGAAGCAGCCGAAACATTAGCTTTCGTCTGCCTGAAAAATCCGTCCATGAGAGGGCAGTATTACCGGAGTGAGGTTGGAAAGCGATCTTGTATATGGATAAAGTCCCTTGTCTCGTTCATGCTCCTGTGTCTGTGTGCTGCTCTCCTCTCTCTATGTCCATCCACACTGTTCGGTCTTCTATCTCCCCCTGTATTCTTCTCTTCTGTGTCCTGCTCTCCCTTTGTTACACACTCCTACAACAGCCAACACCCAATCCATGCTGTGTTTTCCAAGATTCCAATGGCAACAGGTACTATTTTTGTCACCCTAGCCATCCCCTTCCCACAGCCTAACCTTAACCGTCCTGTCTCCGCAGCCTAACCCTCTCACCTTCTAGCAGCATAACCTTAACCATCCCTTCCCGCAGCCTTCCCCCTAATCATCCCCGTCAGGGAGAGTACGATGGAGCATTGGGAACGGGTTCCTTGTTATGAACATTGGACATTGTGCCCGTTCCGAAATAAACCTTTTCCTTTTCAGAAATCTGTTGGCACGGATGCAGCTGAGATTAAGCTTTTGGCGAAATAGAGATTGCCGCAGCGTCCACTCTATCCCCCCTACATAATGGGCTGTATTCAGAGATCCGTTTTCACGTGGAGATGCGCACGTCTTTTTAGGTACATTTTAACCGCGCATGCGTAGTAAATTTCTTTACGTAAGTTACGTAGAATATACGCACGTATGTGCTTTAGACACGGACATGTGAATCGCATTTGGGGACATACGCACGGATGGGCGGCGTAGAAATACGTAGTTGAAAATTTACATGAAAGTGGGTGGGGGGAGGCATTTAAATGAACGCTTAAGGGCGTGGCTATACTGAATCACATGCACGGAAGACATATACGCACATAAGTACACGTGTAATGATCAGGGTGGTCTATGGAGGTGTAAGTCTACGATTTCACGGCTGGGAGAGGGGAGTGTTGTGGGTCTTGGTGGGTGTGGTCTTGCTACATGCGTGCGTATATTTGCGTACTTTTAAAAACCGGATCTCTGAATACGGCCCAATATCACAAAAAACGCACACGGAACAATGTAAAGCAATGTAAAACCCAATGCTACCCAATGTGAAGCATATTATACTGAACACACACAAAGATAAAGGGAGAAAGAAAACTATTCTTTAATAGGGAGCACTGTGTGACAAACGTTGATTCTGTAAAGTTTGAAGCAGAGTAACAATTGTTATCCTCTACGTAGCATCACTAATCAGCCAGATACTGTACACAGACAGCAGAAACTCATGCAGAGAATGACGAGTAACAGTGAAACCGCAGCACAAGATAAGCAACAGTAGAATGGAACTTTTATTATCATGCATATAGGAAAGAGACCAAATTCACTAGACAAAATGGATTTAAAAATAGAAAAAAGTCACAATAATAAAAAGAAGATAAAAGCAATAAAAACCTAATTTGTTGGTCGTTATTTATGATTTTATTATGGTTAAAGACCTACAAAATAAACTTGTTTTGTTTAACACTATACACACACATCAGACAAGAATTGTATCTGTTCTGTAATAAGCATGAGACTGGAAAGGCTGGGACATGCATTCGGAACGGATACCATTCATTACCAAATATAATAGTAAGTCTAAGCAACTTTATTTTTAATGTTTGCAATAAACCTGTTTCTCTAATGTCACTGCTCGACATTGTTTTATATTAGATACTTAAAAGTGGTGCACATTACCTTTACAAATATTGTTCAAACCAATTGGTTTGATCTAGCGCTGTGGTTTTGTCTTTTATATAACTGGAAAGGCTGGGACCCCATAGCGAGGAGGCGGGTCCTGGGAGAGGTGGGACTGGGTGGAGCCATGTGCTATTGGTGGTTATGTATGAGAGGTGAGTGTTACAGTGCTGTACATACATACAATCATACCCATGGAATGCCGCTAAGCACACCAAGTATAAATGCCGAGCGCTGTTTTAAGCTGTCAACCTATCTTAAGTACTGGATCGTACATAAAGCGTTACAAACGTGGTACCTTTAGAGTCAAACGCAGTCTTCGTTTGAGATTCGCCGGCAACACCGATCTTAATCCTCCATCGCGGCCTGTTCTCTCCTGAATCCTCGCTGTTTCCTGATTCCTGGCTGGCCTGAGCTCCATAGGTGTGCACATTGTTCGGTTGATGGGCGCGGCCATAATGGAAGCAGTCAGGTGACTGCTCTGTTCCAACTATGCTCTCCTTGGATTGCACATGACTCTCAAGCAGCCTATTGCCTCTGAGTGCTCACTATTTAAATCGCTGGTATAGGTCCACCTGTGCCAGTGCAACAAGTACATGTATCATGTTCCTGGTTCCCTAATTATCTGTGTGTCGCCGGTCGTTCTCTCCTCGTGCTTCTCCTCGTGGATCAGCCAATGAACAAGCCCTACATAAGACCCCATGCTTCCTGTATGCTACCATCAACCCTGGGGCTCCTGAGTCAAATCCCAGAATGCCTGAGTCCATGACATAAAGGCTTAGCCAAGCCCTTACTTTACAATTTAAATGCCTATGCCCACCCACCATGCATATCTTGTAGAAGTGGTGAATGGACCCACCCATGCAGAGACCAGCAAATGCTGCACCGCATGGAGGCGTTCTGATGCAGAATTCAATGTACTGCGCTTGAGCAGACGACTTACACACATACCTCTGCAAGCTTCCTGCCGCTGCTAACTCTCGATCCAGCCCATTAAGGTGTTCTCAAGTTGTATAACTAATTTATAATTTGTCTAAGGGGAAGCAACCCAAAATAACCTTAGCTAATGCCTACTCACCCCACAATCCGCCAATTAACTATACCAGTCAGAAGCAGCCTTTAGGACTCCCAGGACTGGATCCACACTTACATAAACTGGGCATTTTCCAAGATTTCTGTTTTGTTGCTGGATCTCCAGCACGAGAGTGAGCGCAAGGCTGAGAGGGGTGGTATTTACATTATACCATAAGTGCATGCATTATGCTCAGCGCACTTTCAAGACTTCCAATCCATGCTCATTTTAAGTGAAGATGGTTTAGAAAAGTTAAGGTAAGGGTCAGGTGTCAGGCGTCTGAGTGAGTGAAGGCTGTGGCTTCCCCAGCGATAGCACAGAAGAACGCGATCAAAGCACCGCGAATGTAAGTCTGGATCTGATGTTCAGTCTTCGCCAACAAAAGAAAATTTCTTCCAATGACAAAGTCAACCAGCAGCCTCCTGTTTTGTTTGAAGAGAACAAAGATGTTGACAGTCATTGGTGGTGGTCACTAAGACGTTGTCTGGGACAGAATGAAGGTCACAATGATGCTGACTGAATTAGGTGGATGGTCAGTGGAATGTTCTCTGTATTGGGTGGTGGTCACTAGGATGCTCTCTGTCTTGAGTGGTTGTCATTAAGATACTTTCTGTATTGGATGATGGTCACTAGAATGCTGTTTGTATTGGAATGTGGTCATTAGGATGCTGTTTGTATTGGAATATGGTCACTAGGATGCTCTCTGTATTGGGTGATGGTCACTAGAATGTTGTTTATATTAGATTATAGTCACTAGGATGCTCTCTGCATTGATGATGGTCACTAGGATATCACCTATATTGGGTGCTGACCACTAGAATGCTGCCTGCATTGGACTACGGCTATTAGGATGCTCTCTTTACTGGGTGATGGTCACTAGGATGCTCTTTATATTGGGTGGGGTTTACTAGGATGCTTTCTCTATTAGGTGTTGGCCACTAGGTTGCTCTCAATATTGGTTCGTGGCCACTAGGATGCTGTTTATAATAGATTATGGTCACTAGGATGCTATCTGTATTGTATAGAGGTCACTATAAATTTATTTTTTGTATTGTGAAGTACTAGTCAGTAGTTGTTGTATTTGTTTTTACTATTGTTGTTTACTATTATTTTTGTACTATTTTACAAAACACTTTTTCTTGGCTATTCATAACTCTACCTGCATTATAGATTTGTACAGCTCTTATAAAAGTTATTTATTAATAAAAGTTATTTATTATGTGCTAATCCTGTCGACTTTTTGTTAGCTCTTCCTATAGCTTATCCCACCCATATTTGTAGATTTTTTTTCCCCAGGGTCCCATTCATTCCCATCCCTGCTCATACCTCTATGGCAGGGGTGGGCATCCTCTGGTCCAAAGGCCGTATAAGCCTCCCGAAATCATCTGGTCTGGCCCTCCGCAGACGGGACTCGTAGCACTTGTGTCTCACAACACTAAGGTCATGAGTTCAATTCCCAGACTAGGCCTTATATGTGTGGAGTTTGTATGCTCTCCCTGTGTCTGTGTGGGTTTCCTCTGGGTGCTCCGGTTTCCTCCCACACTCCAAAAACATGCTGGGAGGTTAATTGGCTGCTGAATAAATTATCCCTAGTAAGTTTGTGTGTGTGTGTGTCAGGGACCTTAGAATGTAGCTCCAATGGGGCAAGGACTGATGTGAATGTGAAATATTCTCTGTAAAGCACTGCGTTAGCACTATATAAAAACCTGTTAATAATGTAAAAGTCACTAAATAATAATAACAATGTTTTATTACTGTATATAGAAATGATGTAACACAGGCACAATACTTTGGCAACAATTTCTGACCCTTTGTAATGCGTTCGAAGTGTCACATCCTAAAGGAAGGGTGAGAATTAGGTGGTGGCGAATAAGCCTCCTGGACTTAGACATGACCTGTGTGTGGTGCAAATGTTTTACTGTAAACTGTTCTTTTTTGCCTCTTTGGGCCTGATCCAGAGCTACGAAATTGGACGATTTCGTGCGAGCGTACGGCCGTTTTTTGCGTATTTTCGTACGAAAATTCGCACTGCGCATGCCCAGTATGACAGCTTCCGGTCGGCTGGACGACATGAGCGTATAGCGGTCGTATGGTGTGCGTATTTTTCGCTCGAGGGGCGTGCGTTCAGTACGACGGTCGCCTGGGCGCTCGTTTTACTACACGGAGGCGGGGATAGCCATTTAAATTGTACAGTATGGGCGTGCTAAGCCCGTACGCTCAGCGTATTATGTGCGAAAATTCGTACGGCCGACGGTAGTACCTAGTGTAGGGTATAGCCGCCGTAAGCAGGTACTTTACAATGGGAGTGTTAGGGGCGTGTATGTTTATACGCACTGTCGAACGTACGCATTCGCCCGTCGTGCTAAATTTCATAGCTCTGGATCAGGCCCATAGTGTCACTCAGCCCTATAACTGCAAGCCTGACTCCCTTTACCTACAGCAGTGTTGGCTAACCTGTGACACTCCAGGCGTTGTGAAACTACAATTCCCATCATGCTTTGTCAGTTATCCGCTATGCTTTTGCAGGTAAGGCTTGCTGGGACTCGTAGTTTCACAACACCTGGAGTGTCACAGGTTAGCCAACACTGCACTATAAGCATCTGTTCCCACTGTAAAAATGTGGATTGTCAGGGAACGGGAACATTCAGGTGTGCAAAAAACACATAGATAAAACAGAGTCTCCCCCCCTGCAGCCTAACCCTAAGTCTCCCCCCTGCAGCCTAAGTCCACAGAGAAGATTACTCACCTCTCCGGTGGTCCGGCAGCGGCACTTCCGAAAATGAATGGGTGAGTGTGTGAAATAGAGACAGCCGACTTTGTAATGACAGCCATCAGTGTGGGGACTTGCAACGCACAGAACTCAACTCAAGCTGTGCTCAGATCTGAGTCGGCCATGACTGTGCGCTCTTTTGAGCATGCGCAGTGGAAAGAATCGTCACCCACCGGCTGGTGCCTGCTCACCTCTGCATCGGGCCCAGTACCGGAAAACTCCCCCTAAACCTGTTATTGCTCTCCGGCTCTTTTAGGAGTCCCATTTTTAATGCACAGTGAAACACATAAACACACACACAAAGTGTCAGTGTCACAAATCAAAACATGAAATAATAAAATGGGAAAAATAAGAACCATGTGGATGAAAATGATTCTCTCTTCTAAGTTGACAATTATTCCATTGGCTGCCATGACATTTTCTAAATTAAATGTCTTTTCCCGTAGGAATTTGTGGAAAATGTCTGGTTGGAGCAAGGAAACATTTTCATAGTTTTATGTGACATGAAGAATACTCCACACTTTCATAAATAGGAATAATAAAATAATAGTCAATGTTTTCTCCATCTGTTTTTAACAGAAGCAAAGGCCAGAACTGAAAAAGTGATTCAACGTAAATATCACACCTTTATAAATCATGCCGAAACATCAAACTCAAAATCTAAATCTAGGTAGCACAAGGAAGCCCAATTAAATGATCCTGCACCCTCCTTTCTACTGGGCACCGTGCAGACAGATAAATCTGTATTATGTACAGTCCATGATTTGGATTCTTGTTCTGAATACACAGGGGACGTTAAACACGGTGACACGAGGAAGATATTCTGCAGACTCACAGCTGGGGTTGCAGGATATCTGAATAGAACATTAATACCTTCTGCTAACACTTACAAAAAGTGTCTTTAACACAGAGCAGGGCTAAAGAGCCATAACTAAAATTAACCTTGAGGACGTTGCTGGAGCCTGGGGAGGATTTGCAATCTCCGTACCCCTCTTTGTAACCTGAATCGAGAGGCCTGTAGCTATTAATCACTAAAGGGATGATCTCGCCGAGCAAATGTTATTTTTTCTCAACAGAAGATTGACCATTGAAGGTCGATGTATACATTCCAGGCCATGTCTAGAGAATGAGAGATGCCGCTTCGTAAAATAATGTAAGGTAAAATCAGGGCTGCGCTGAGCAGTTGAGGGGCCCAGCATAAAAGTATACGTGGGGCCTTTCTCCTCCACCCGGCACATGCAGAGGTTGGTTTCTGTTCTGTGCTTGAGCCTTGTGAGTCCCTGCTGCGATGACTGTCATTACGAAGTAAGGGCAGCGGAACGTTGCTTTTCGGCTGTCTTTATTTCGAATGAGAGCCATTGCAGAATTTTTTTAGTATGAATGGGTGAGAATGCGATTCGCATACTCGTCCATTCATTAAGGGAACAGCCACCGTCAGAGCACCGGAGAAGTGAGTAACCCTATTCAAAAAAAAAAAAAAGAAACCCAATAAATCTGCAATTTAGGGTGTGGGGGGTAGACTTAGGGTTAGGCTGCAGAGGGGAGACTTAGGGTTAGGGTGTGGGGTGGATTTAGGGTTAGGCTGCAGGGGTGAGGGGAAGATTAGGGTTATGCTGTGCGGGGGCTTAGGGTTAGGCTGTATGGGGGGGGAGACATAGGGTTAGGGTGAAGGATAGGGAGTGGGTTGGGGATAGTTACTTACCTTTCAGAGCTCCAGGGTTCGAATGCTATGCATAAGCAATCGATTGCCCAGCCAGTTCGGAAGTATTGAAATAGGGCCGTTCGCAACGGGGACCCACACTCGTGCTTGGGTGTGTGGACTGGCGGCTGCTCTGTTCTGGTCGCAGGGCCGCCATCAAGGGAGGACTGCCGGGACTTTTGCCCTGGGCCTGGAGAGAGGGGGGCCCACCGATACTCACTGTTACCATTTTTCTACCACCAATATGGCCGGAAAGCTGTACCAGGCTGCACATCAGCGGGCCAATGCGCAGGAAAATCCATCGGCCCGCTGCGGGTCCATGGTGCCATCTATATGTGAAGTCACAGCATGGATGTCGCATGCGTCCCGGGTTCCTGGCCCCATAGTTTCTGGTGGCAGCCCTGTCCGACTATTATACCCCGTGGCTGCACATCAGAGGGCTGCAGCTCTGTATCTAAAGCGGGTGGCGGTTAAGGCTGGCAGGCGGCACTTCCCCTTAGAACGTAAGGGCAGAGGAAGACTCAAAGGGCCTGATCCAGACCTACGCTCGCAAACGATGCGGGGGCTTAGGGTTAGGCTGTATGGGGGGGGAGACATAGGGTTAGGGTGAAGGATAGGGAGTGGGTTGGGGATAGTTATTTACCTTTCAGAGCTCCAGGGTTCGATTGCTATGCCTCTTCGAGGCATAAGCATTCGATTACCCAGCCAGTTCGGAAGTATTGAAATAGCGCCGTTCGCAACTGGGACCCACACTCGTGCTTGGGTGTGTGGACTGGCGGCTGCTCTGTTCTGCCGTTCTGGCCGCAGGGCCGCCATCAAGGGAGGACTGCCGGGACTTTTGCCCTGGGCCTGAAGAGAGGGGGGCCACCGATACTCACTGTTACCATTTATCTACCGCCAATATGGCTGGAAAGCTGTACCAGGCTGCACATCAGCGGGCCAATTCGCAGGAAAATCCATCGGCCCACTGCAGGTCCTTGGTGCCATCTATATGTGAAGTCACAGCATGGATGTCGCATAGGGGGTTAGAGCCACGCGGCCCGGGTCCCTGGCCCCACAGTTTCTGGTGGCAGCCCTGTTCGACTATTATACCCCGTGGCTGTACATCAGAGGGCTGCAGCTCTGTATGTAAAGCGGGTGGCGGTTAAGACTAGCAGGCGGCACTGCCCCTTAGAACGTAAGGGCAGAGGAAGATTCAAAGGCCCTAAGGGTAGAACGGTGTAAAATGACCTGTATGTTACAAATGATTCTCATTACTGACTGGATAATTAGTAGGGAGCAGTCATACTTTATGCTGTGCTGGCGACACTGAGATAGCAGCAGGGATCAGTGTCACACTGTGTATGAGAGAACGTAAGGGCAATGTCCAGGAGCAGTTTCAGGGTTTTATTATTTCCGTGCAGTATAAACACAAGCTGCACTCTCGTAAACAGGAAAAATGATCATTTTTTTCAAATCTCTTAGGAAAAGGTGAACAGGAGATAATTGTCTGTATCACCAGGTACAGTGGACAAAAATCAAGACTATTAGAAGGGGGATTCCCAAATTCTTGTGAAAAGGGGAATATAAAGGGTTTGGAATGGCACATACTATGATATATATGGACTGTATTAGGCATCTGAAGATGGCGCACTATATACTGTGTCATTCCCAAATCATAATATACTCCGCATACATTATATCAGGGGCATAGGAACGAAAATTTTCAAGGGGGGGACAAGGACAAGGACTGCTAATGGGCCTGGAGCCCCTTTTTATGAGCTACTCGAGGCGCCATAGAACTATGACTCTGAAGGCAACCATTCTATACTAGCCAATTTCAAATTGGCTCTGGATTCAATCGCTTTTGTCCCTTCGAGGACAACAATCGAAGATCCAGAAGATAAATGTGCGGGGACGAGAGGTGTTTATCCTACCCCAACCCTTATCTAATTCTTACCCTAACCCTCCCTTCCCCACAGCCTGAAGTTAACCCTCCCTTCCCCTAAGCCTGACCCTAAACCTCCCTTCCCTGAAGCCTAACCCTAACCTTAACCCTCTATTCCCCACAGCCTGACCCTAACCCTCCTTGCCGCTTGACCCTAAAACTCCTGATTGGCATGCTTACACATTGATAAAATCTTCTAATTAGCGCTATTTTCTTAATAGAGATAGCCGAAAATTAGCTTTCAGCTGTCTCTGTTTCGGAAACGACACTTTCTGTATGGAGATTGCATCCCATCTACCCTACGATCTGGCGACAATGAGACTGCTACTAACATTTTAAATTGTCCGTAGGCTGCAATCAATCGCTGACTCTGGTCCGTACACCTTACATGAACAGTCAATGGGCGATGCAGCTTCCCGGTCTCCTGCGTCTGCTTATTCTAACTGCAAATTGTGATAGTAAAATGAGTGGAGATCCTAAGAAAGAAAAAAGAAGAAAGAAGAAAATGTACAGAACAAACATAAAGATAACTTTCTTGGTAAACAGAAGTGACAACTGTGACCAGTTCAGACAAAGCCATTGGGCTGGATCCAGACCTAGTTAAGTGGTTGAACTTAGTTACTCCTGGGCTAAACCATGGTGATTTCAGGGAGAGTGAAGGTAATTGTATTCTTTGCATGCAGGGAAATATCTTTGAATTGCTTACTGCACACAGATACTGACCAGCTTTACTATCACACTGCTATTTATCACCTCTCATCTCTAATACTATTATATTATTATTACACAGATACTGACCAGCTTTACTCTCCTGGGCTATGGTGATTTCAGGGAGAGTGAAGGTAATTGTATTCTTTGCATGCAGGGAAATATCTTTGAATTGCTTACTGCACACAGATACTGACCAGCTTTACTATCACACTGTTATTTATCACCTCTCATCTCTAATCTAAT
>WWET01002123.1:0-31779 GCA_011038615.1 Limnodynastes dumerilii
TACTCCACCTCCATCTATACATCTACTCTATACTCCCATATTATACTCCACCTCCATCTATACATCTACTCTATACTCCCATATTATACTCCATCTCCATCTATACATCTACTCTATAATCCCATATACTCCATCTATACATCTACACTATAATCCTATATACTCCACCTCCATCTATACATCTACTCTATACTCCCATATTATACTCCATCTCCATCTATACATCTACTCTATAATCCCATATTATACTTAATCTTCATCTATACATCTACTCTGTAATCCCATATTATACTCCATCTACATCTATACATCTACTCTATAATCCCATATTATACTCCATGTCCATCTATACATCTACTATATAATCCCATATTATACTCTATCTCCATCTATACATCTACTCTATAATCCCATATTATACTCCATCTACATCTATACATCTGCTATATAATCCCATATTATTCTCCATCTATACATCTACTCTATAATCCCATATACTCCACCTTCATCTATACATCTACACTATAATCTCATATACTCCACATCCATCTAACATCTACTCTATAATCCCATATACTCCACCTCCATCTATACATATACTCTATAATCCCATATTATACTCCATCTCTATCTATACATCTACTCTATAATCCCATATACTCCACCTCCATCTAACATCTACTCTATAATCCCATATACTCCACCACCATCTATACATCTACTCTATAATCCAATATACTCCACCTCCATCTATACATATACTCTATAATCCCATATACTCCACCTCTATCTATACATTTGCTCTATAATCCAATATACTCCACCTCCATCTATACATCTACTCTATAATCCCATATACTACACCTCTATCTATACATCTACTCTATAATCCTATATACTCCACCTCCATCTATACATCTACTCTATAATCCCATATACTCCATCTATACATCTACTTTATAATCCTATATACTCCACCTCCATCTATAGATCTACTCTATACTCCCATATTATACTCCATCTCCATCTATACATCTACTCTATAATCTAATATACTCCACCTCCATCTATACATCTACTCTATAATCCCATATACTCTACCTCCATCTATACTTCTAGTTTATAATCCCATATACTCCATCTCTATCTATACATCTACTCTACAATCCCATATACTCCATCTATACATCTACTCTATAATCCTATATACTCCACCTCCATCTATACATCTACTCTATAATGCCATATACTCCATCTGCAGACTTTTTAATCTATACTCTTCATTCTTATTGTATAATTTCGTCTACCCCCTTATTGTGTACTCCGTTAATTATTTCCTTTACGTCTTCAATTTGCTGAATGAATATTTTGACAGAGCTGGAAGTGACTGAGAACATAGGATGGAGAAGGACAGGAGTCGTATGACTGAGAATATTCTAAATCTCACCCTGGAGATTATCTACCTGCTGACTGAAGAGGTGAGAGGATGCTGAAGACATCGTCTGAATGTTAATATGAGAAGTCTCACACATATAAATCATCCTCAAGGATCATATATGTACATGAGAATCTAGCCTCTAAGATAACTATATATTTATATATAAGTAATGAAATAGCTCACGGGATATTAGTATCCTTGTATTAACACCCTGGAACGGTGACTGTGAAACTCTTATTGGTATTTTCCTTCCTTTGTTCTACAGAGATACAAGTTGCGGATCTTCCTTATCCACAACTTCTAAAACCTTTAACAGGTGGGGGTACCAGGCTTTGCAGTGTGTATTTATTATACAGATTATTAAAGTGTTCCAGGTTGTTGCATATTACTGACTGTGATTTGTGTATATTGTAGAATCAATAATTTTCTCTCTGAGACTGTGGAAGGATAATCTGTGGTATTACCAACATATCTAAAGTAGTGAGGTATATCAGGATTATTGATAGTCACATGGATGAATATTCTGTGACATTCTGAGACCTGTATGGATATATATTGGACTGTTTCTCTTTTAGGATTATTTTGTCATGAAAAAAATCAACAATCATGTCGCAAATGCCGTCACACTCTCAAAAGAATTGGAACATACACCTCTTACACACGAAAAGGACAATGACCTGAAGATCCTGGAACTCACCAACAAGATCATCCAGCTGCTGACTAGAGAGGTGACTGCTGGGAATGGGACATTATACAGTGACACCAGGGGATGTGTGTGACTGGAGAGGTGACTGCTGGGAATGGGACATTATGCAGTGACACCAGGGGATGTGTCTGGCTGATGACTGTATCATTGTGTGTGTCAGGTTCCTACACCAGGGGATGTGTCTGGCTGATGACTATCATTGTGTGTGTCAGGTTCCTATAAGGTGTCAGGATGTCGCTGTTTGTTTCTCCATGGAGGAGTGGGAGTATATAGAGGGACACCAGGATCTGTACAAGGACGTCATTCACCATCTTACCCTACCAGTGGATGAGACAGTACCTGGTATGTTTTATGTGTATGTGAGAGTGTAACCCTTCGGAATATATAGAAACACTGATAATGCTTTTCCTTATTGAAACCCTGCTACATCCATATAGAACATGAGTGTTTCCCTGGCACTTGGTGGGTGTGATGTGGACATGGTTGTAACATGCTAATAAATTATTTTGAAGAAGAAAAAAAACTCAGGAAAACACCTGTAATTTCTGTATTTGTACATTCACCTCTACAGAGTGGCCATTTTGGTGCACTCCTAGTCTTGCAGTGTCCATGCATCTGAGTGATCGCTTAGCTAGCCAGTCCTTGACACAGATGAACATCTGATGGCGAGGGGCCTTACTCGTATAGTGATTTATGTAAATTGTGGTGGTGCAGATGTCTGGATTAGTGCACAGAGAGAGGGCGTGTCTATACTGTACTAAGACACACCCATATGTGATCCCAGCTCCGCCCCTCTGTCAGGAAGCATCTGGATAGGTTGGTAAGTGCCCCAGTCGGGCTGCAGTATGCAAAGTGGATAAAGCGTCTCCGTTGGGTAGCTCCTGAAGCCGTCGCTATATTCAGTAACCAAAAACTAGAGGATTCAGAGCTGGCATTAATGAGGGCTCTCTGATCACAAGGACCACGACTTCACGTCATAAAACGAGAAATATCAAACTAGTCACAAGAAAATATTACATCTAGATACAAGACGTCAAAGACGTATCAAGATTACTCTACATGGGCACTCAGGGTCTCCTGAATGTTTATACATCTTTATTGATACGCATTAAAATAATGAATTTGTGATGGCCTCAATGCAAAATATTAAAACACACAGACAAATCCAGCTGTGTGAATAGTTATAGGGACAGGCTGTGGGGGAGGGATATCCAGGTCAGGCTACAAAGAATGGAGTCTTAGGGTTAGGCTGTGGGGAGGGGAGTCTTAAGGTCAGGCTGTGGGAAGGGAGGGAGGGTTAGGGTCAGATTCCGGGGAGGGGAGTTTATAGGGACAGGCTGTGGGGGAGGGATATCCAGGTCAGGCTACAAAGAATGGAGTCTTAGGGTTAGGCTGCAGGGAAGGGAGGGTTAGGGTCATGCTGAGGGGAAGGGAGGGTTAGGGTTATGCTGCAGGGAGGGGAGTCTTTTGGTCAGACTGTGGGGAGGTTAGGGTAAGGCTACGTGGAAGGGAGGGTTAGGGTAAGGTTTGGGGTTATTTTCATACTTAACATTCACAGCAGCGTCTTCTGTCTTCATTGATCTCTGTGAGGTAAAAGCAATCGATTTCAAGGCCAGTTTGGATCTGGCCGGTAGACAATGGTCCTTCCTAAAAAGGGCCATTTGCAGCGGCGATCTCACCCGGCAATCTGCCATTAGACTTGAGTCAATGTAGTGATAAGGAGACAGTGGGCCTGATCCAGAATTTTCAGCCGATCTGCGAATGTGCCGGGCAGATGTTGCCCGGCTTTGCTACGGCAACGCCCGATGCTGGAGGGGACGTCCCCCAGCGTCCCTACGTTCAGGTAAGTGCATGTGGGTAGTTAAATGAGGGTGGCTGGGCGGGCTAGGCGGCCATAAGCTCCTGTGCGAGCGTATGGACCCTTCCTTACGCCGGCTGAAATTAGGGTAGCCTTCAGCCGGCGTAAGGAAGGTGCCATACGCCCGCACAGGGGGAGTGTCAAGGTAAGTGAACGCCGATACGCCGTGCTTTAGTAAGCACAGCGCATCGGCGTACCTCTGGATCAGGCCCAATGACACTTATGCGTCTGACAGATCTCCATTGTTTTACTATCTTTCCAGAATTAGTTTCTCAATAAACTCAGTAAAATACTATCTAGACAGACTGATATGGCCACAGCTTTTATTATTGCCACTCATGTGTTCATGTTATGTCATCAGGGTGTGTGGGCGCTGATCAGCACGTCAAACATCATATTGTCAGATAAAATCGCCATTAAATGCTGATCTTAGATATAAGGTAATATTCACTCAAATTAGTTTGTAATGTCCATAATAAGAGGGCTATTGTGACTGGAAAGGGGGGTGCTTGTGCACAAGGAGATGTTGCCCATAGCAACCAATCAGATTCTAGCTGATATTCTCCAGTATGTAATCAGAAAGTGAGATCTAGAATCTCATTAGTTGCTATGGGCAACATCTCCACTTTTCCGCAGGTTAGTAAATATAGCTCCGTATGTATTAATTAATTTATTTTAATACAATGCTATTATTACATCTCTTCCCCAAACAGATGACTCTCAGGATACGAATGACGATTTTCATTATGCATCGCTGTCACTGGACGGTAGGAGAAAAGAGGACCTTTATCTTCCATGTGAAGACGGATTATATCCAAGAACTAGCACGAGGACTGAAAAAATAGCAAAGCCTCTTCATACCGCAGAGCCTTCTGATGTTTCTAAGCAGAATAATCCCACAAACATGATGGTACAAGAAAAACAAAATGGAACTGTTATCAGGAAAGAATTGGCCATTGCTAAGGACGAGCAAAGCAGACATTTAGATAAAAATGATCCTGTTCTAGAGACGCAGTCACAAAACTTATCTATGGAGTCAGACTCTTGTAAAGAAAGAGAAATCATTAGGGAGGTGTCTACCGAGCCCACAGCTGTTACCATAAAGGAAGAAGCTTGTGATGAGGGCCGACCTCCACATCCTGATATTTATTCAGTAGAACAATCAGACGCTCCCCATGATGATCACATAGAGACATGTGATGCACTGATAAGTAACACTTTGGCCCTTGTGGTGTGTGGTCGTTGTGGTATATGCTTCACTATTGATGTACAGGATAAAAACCATAATGGACCTCTACTTTGTCAGAAATGTTCCATCTTCAATCCCCATCTTTATAGACGCGGAAGGGAAGAGAGAGAGAAATGGACGACGACCTTCACGGACTGTGGAGGAGAGATCATTCCAATGACAGGATTTCAGTTTCAGGGATCTCACGGCATCCGGACGGATTATGAAAAACGCTTGGATTCAGGGGTGGAGATTGATAACCCTCAAAGTTGGACTTTTGAACAATATTCGGGGTCAGATACAGAATTTGGAGAGCCCGTCGCAATGCACAGCTACCTTCATGGACAGGAGAGGCCCTATTCATGTTCTGAATGTGGGAAATGTTATATGTCACATGCTCAGCTTTCTAGACACCAGAAGTCGCACACAGGAGAGAAGCCATATTCATGTTCTCAGTGTGGGAAAGGTTTTGTGTCACCCTCTCACCTGGCTAGACATCAGAGAACACACACTAGAGAGAGGCCATATTCATGTCCTGAATGCGGGAAGTGTTTTATAAGACAGTCCCATGTTGTTAGACACAGGCGAATTCACACGGGGGAAAAGCCGTTTTCATGTCCGCAGTGCGGAAAATGTTTCACAAGAAAACAAAACTTTCTTCAACATCAGTTGATCCACACAGGAGAGAAGCCCTATTCATGCTCCTATTGTGGGAAGCGCTTCCGAGATCATAACCGTTTACTCAAACATGAAAGTAAACATGAACAGTCCTTCCCTTCTTATGGGGAAAGTTTTCAAACATAGCAAATCCAAATTAAAGATCATAGAAGTAAAAAAGTATCAACCTTACATGAACTAGATCAGCTAGAGAAACATAATGAGCCTTATGCAGATGAAACCGATCAGATGAGCAGATGAAAATCCATGCAACCTGCGCCTGGAAATACTCCCCACATCCTCTATATTGGATGTTTAGAGCTATCACACATAAATATTAGTGCTGTACAATCCACCCCGATCTGTGGGTACACACAGCACAATCTTACCCAATCTGTGGGTACACACAGCACAATCCAACCCTATCTGTGGGTAAATACAGCACAATCCTACGCAATCTGTGGGTACACACTGCATAATCTTACCCAATCTGTGGGTACACATTGCACAATCTTACCCGTTCTCTGGGTACACACTGCATATTTTTACCTAATCTGTGGGTACACACCTTACCAATTTACCTATAGATCTCCAATCTGCATCTGCTGACATGATGGTGTCATTGTATACACACTTACAATCTTTTAACTGTTTGGCTGCGTGTTTAAATAATACATCATGAAAATAAATGGACAAACCAGGTGTAGGAACGTCCACAGATTATTAAGCAGGTCTAAAAGTCTTTTCACACCACTAGATCACCTGCATTAGATGAAAGCAGAGGTTGTGTGAGCATACACAGTCTACCATTATCCAATGAGCTGGTGCTCGGTCCCCTGCTGCAAGTGCGGAATTATTCCACTGTTATGTACAGAGAAAATGTTGGTCTGTTACCACATTATTAAAGCAGAAATAATTGATGGTCCAATCAAGGTGTTGTTTATTGCAAAGCGTAGATGAAGTTAAATTGATAGTTGTCATATTTGCCCATTTGGGAAGCCACGCAGCCTCAACCCGGGATGCACAACCTTGAATCTGTAGAACAACTATTTCTAATAATATAATTGATGGGGTATATAACAATACATTACTCAATCATGGGTGTGGGTTGGCGGTCAGAATGGCCCTTTTCCGAAAGAACCATTTCATTTCATGCAATTTCAAAGTGGCTTCGTTAATCAAGCAATCGAAGAACTGAAGAATGAATCCGCAGAGGCGAGTGGTCAGTATTTATCTAACCCCCAACCCTTATCCTAACCCTTCCATTATCCTAACCATCCCCTTCCATTACCCTAACCCTCCCTTCCCTGCACCCTGACCCTAAGACTCCCTTCCCTGCACCCTGACCCTAAGGGCTCGATTCAATCAAAGGCAAAGCCTACCTTATTTTAGTTGCAATGCTGATTCCGCAAATTTAGTTTGTGGATTTTTATACGCTCCCCATAGAGATGCCTATTAAAATATGCGAATATTGGCTACCATAATAGCCGGTTATAAGCGTAATAACCATTGCAACCAAAATAATGCGGGCTTCGCCTTCAACTGAATCTGGCCCTAAGACTACTTTCCCTGCAGCATGACCCTAAGTCTCCCTATTCCGCAGCCTGACCCTAAGACTCCCCTCCTTGCAGCCTGACCCTAAGAGTCCCCACTAACCTGTCTGATGTGACTGCAGGCGAAAGTATTTGAAAATAATGAATGGGTAAGTTGCTGAAAAATAATTTAGGCAAGTTTATTCATTAATAAAAACTACATTCACAGAGGATAACAGACAATGAGTATAAAGCGCTCCTAAATATAAAAGCTGCCACTTGCAATACAGGTACCACTCTACCCAAAATATAAACAGATAAAAAAGATAGTGCTGGGCGCCATAGGAAAAGACTATACCAAAATAAATATACACTAAATGACCTGCGGGGGAAAAACTACTAAATCGACATACAATAATTAATGTATAAAACACATAATAACCAAATAATAAAAAACCTAAAGTGTAACAAGAGAAACCTTAAGAAAAAAAGGCAACAATATAAAAAAAATTATATAAAGCTTGTAGAGAAAAATCAGTTTGCTTCAAAGAAAGTTCCAAAGATGTTTCTCAGAGATCATTAGAAATATCCAGTTTGTTGGTCAGCCTGTTCATAGAGGTCATTAAATCCTCTGGATCTTGACCACAGTAATTTTTGCCACCTTCCCCTCATCGGATAGAAATGCTTCTACCTGGAAGGAATACCTTCACAACTAAAATAAATGAATAAAAGATACAATATATTCAAATATAAACTAACAATAAAACAGAGATTTGCAGCAAGAGAGGTCCAGATATATAGATGGTAATAGTCCAGGGATTGCCTTGAGAAAGAATTGGTTATTCGAAACGCATGGGTTTGCAGAGAGGACCTTGTACCTTTTACCTCGGACTCTAGTTTTCGTCCCGGGACCATTAGTACATTGTACTAAATAATATGTTAAAAACTGTGGCCTGATCTATGCGCTCCATAAAAAAGTATCCTGTTATAACCGATTTTGTCCTAATATATCGGTGGTATTTATTCCACAGGGAATTCTAGACTCAACTGTTGGCAAGGTGTTTTCCTAGCACTGCCAGAATAAAAGGTTTATCAAATGATCTATCAATGTGTGATTGGTCAGGTGTCATCATGAATATTAATATTATATTAGGTACTAATTAGGTATTCATTTCTGTAAGGTGATGGGTCCAGTTTCATAATTTTAAATAATTTTAAAAGCTGCAACTGTACAGAGTATAGTAAAAGGAAAGTTATCCCTGTTATCTCATATGTACAATGGGAGTATGAAGATAAATACAACTAATGGTGAAATCAGAATCAAAATGTACATTTCTTTCAATTTTATTTTAAAGGGACAAGAGATATTTAACTTTTATAAATGATGAAGATGAATGCTCCATACCACGCGCTCCAATTTCAAAATTGATTTGGATGTCAACACACTGATTTCAACACACCGAAAACAAACTTATCCACACGCCATATACATCACTGCTAGCTCTACCTAAATCCATTATGTACGGTTGTCCTTAATTTAATTTTTCCTCTTCATGAGTTGTTTTATGCTTCAAAAGTTGTGTCTTTCTTAGAAAACTTTTCCCACATTGACCACAGTTATATGCTTTCTGTCCTGTGTGAATTCTTTGATGTGTTGCAAAATTTGAGCTATTGTTAAAACACTTCCCACATTCCTTGCAAGAATAGGGTTTTTCTTTAGTGTGAAGCCTTTGATGTCTAGCAAGAACAGAGTTACAAGTGAAGGATTTTTTACAATGGAAGCAAGAATATGGTTTCTCTCCCATATGAATTCTCTGATGTATCACAAGATGAGATTTGCGGATAAAAGACTTTCCACATTCTGAACAAGAGAAAGGCTTCTCCCCTGTGTGACTTCTCAGATGTACAGTAAGATTTGAGGCACAGACAAAAAATTTCCCACACTCAGTACAGGAATAAGGTTTCTCTTCTATGTGAAGTCTCTGATGTCTAGTCAAAGCTGAGGTATTAGTAAAACTTTTTCCACATTCCGAACAACAATATGGCTTTTCTCTAGTGTGAATTCTCTTGTGTA
This sequence comes from Limnodynastes dumerilii, assembly GCA_011038615.1. Lineage (NCBI taxonomy): Eukaryota > Metazoa > Chordata > Amphibia > Anura > Limnodynastidae > Limnodynastes > Limnodynastes dumerilii. Next base: position 9,494 of record WWET01002123.1, read on the forward strand.
CAACAAGATGTGAGCTACTTATAAAACATTTTCCACATTCACAGCAAGAATATGGTTTCTCTCCTGTGTGACTTCTCTGATGTGCAATAAGATTGGAACTGCTGATAAAACATTTACCACATTCAGAACAAGAATAGGGTTTCTCCCCAGTATGACTTCTCTGATGTTTAACAAGATATGAGGTACTATTAAATCACTTCTCACATGTGGAGCAGGAATATGGCTTTTCCCCTGTGTGAATTCTCTTATGTTTAACCAGTGCTGAGCTATCAGTAAAGTGTTTCCCACATTCTAAGCAAGTATAGCATGTTCAGAGATTGTGGTAAAACATTTCCCCCATTCAGAACAAGGATATGGTTTTTCCCCTGTGTGGATTCTCTGATGTCTAACAAGAGTTGAGCTATCAGTAAAACATTTGTCACAGTCAGTGCAGGAATATGTCTTCTCTCCTGTGTGAATTCTCTGATGTTTAATAAGATTAGAGTTGCCAGTTAAACATTTGCCACATTCAGAACAAGAATATGGTTTCTCACCTGTGTGTATCCTCTGATGTCTAATAAGTTCAGCATTCCATCTAAAACTCTTCCCACATTCAGGACACAACAGTAGTTTTTCTTTTGATTGATTACTTTGACCATTTTGATTGTGTTCTTTAGTCAGGACAGGGGTATACTGTGCATGTGTTGTAGATGTCAACATATTAGCGTCTGTTAAACTGTAATAGGACAATATCTCCTCCTTAATAAGGATAGATGTATAATTTATATGATTTGCTGATGTATTGTCACCTAGAGTTCTTTCTTCACATGAGACTAATTCTTGCTTCAAATCAGTAGATGAATTCGGAGTATGATCTATGGGTGTATTTATACCACAGTCTGTGAGATATTCATCTTCATAGAAACCAGGTTCCTTCTTAATATGCATAGTTTTATAGTGAGTATTCTCTGTGGGTATAGAATTGTCAGCATCTTTGAGACTCCCTTCTTCACATGAGAAAGACTCCTCCTTACTATGAACAGAGGTATATAGTGTAGGCTGAGTGGATGTATAGAGGTCAGTGTCTGTCAAATTTTCCTCTTCACTTGAGACAGAATCCTCTTTAATACGAATTGATGTATACTGAACATGATCTGTGGATGTATAAATGTCAAAGTCTGTGAGATTTCCCTCTTCATTGGAGATTGATTCATCTTTTACATGGATAGAATTACATTCTTCATAACTATGATCATTTTTAAGGTGCTCCTCTTTCCATGTGATGGATTCTTCCTTAATATGACTAGATGTATGCTGGACATGAACTGTGGTTGCACAATGTTGGAAGATGGATACTGATTTGTAGCGTAATTAGATAATTCTGTTGAAAATAAAAGTATTGTAGTTAGAGCAATCTAACTGCAATTTTTCTTGGCTATTACTAGTTTTGTCATATTTCGTTTTAAAATGTTACATAGCACTGTTTATAGGTTATGGCATATGCTACTTATACATAAACAGCAACTCTTACCCATTGTCAGGAGCTGGTGAATCTCCATCAGAAAGTCCTTGCAGAGATCCTGCAGTTCTTCTACATAGTCTCACGCTATAAAGAAATAGACAGCGAAATCCTGACACCTTATAGGAACCTGACACACACAATGATACAGTCATCAGTCACACACATCCCCTGGTGTCACTGTATAATGTTGTAATAAATGCTTAATTCTGCTAAGATTCAGATTCTTACAAATACATGCAGTTCTCAAGAAACGAAGCTTAGAGATAGAATACAAGATGGAGGAAAAACACAAAATGGAGTTTACTTTACGTATTACTTTGACCTGTCTCTATCAATCCCTTCTCTAAATACTAAATAAACACCTTCCTAACCCATCCCTCCCATCAATCCCAGAGTCATTTTACACACATCCGCAGACATGTGTCACCTGTATGTTCCTGCAAGGTGGCGCCAGTCGCCCAGTCCTAATGTCCTTTGGGAGCCTGCAGAAGGCAATAACCATTCCAGGTGTCAGACGCTGAGTTTGAGGGGACGGGAGACTGAGATCCCTTATCCTAGTCTCGTTCTCTTATAAGTCGTCCTTCCCGTGAGTCATATTCGAATTCTGTCTCTCTTTCCCCATTCTCATCCATCAGTCGTCTTTGTTGACTCAGGGCAATCTGGACTTGAGGCTCTGGATCTTTGATAACCTTTGTGAGGGTTTATCTCAGTTTCTGGGCTGGGTTTCTTTTAAACTTTTTCCTCATAAAATATAGAAATAGACACTATAATTAATTCTAAAATGAGTTCCTATTAAGTACTAGAGGAGAGAGAATTTTCTATCTAGTTTAGACAACGGAGGGTCCGTTAAAAATAAGATAAGTAGAATATAGGATGTTGATTTGCATTTAGAATAACCCTTCTGTGAAAATGTGAGGGATATAGAGAGATATAGGGTGTTATAATATTAATTTGAGGGGGAATATTGTTTCACGCATAATGTAATATCATAGGTTAATAATAGGAAGGAGGAAGAGAATACAGCTGGTACTAATCAACTTACCTGATAAAAAGAGAGACCGGAAGCTCATCAGCACCTTCTGAAGAAACCTGTATAACTGGAGAAACGCGTCAAGGTGTCCCCCACTGCACTAGCACAGCGATCGACTGCCTACCTTTAGGAGTATCTGAGCCAGCGATACTCTGGTCAGTATCTCCAGATTGCTATTTTGGATCTACCACCGTTGCCACAGGATAAAATTTAAAAAGTCCTTTGGAGAGAGAGAAAGACACGACCGGAGACTACAGGACTTGAATCTTCCCCCCCCCCCCCCCTTCTTTTCCGTCCCCCCTTCCCTTTTCTTTCCGTGTGTGAGCTACACTGTGATAGGACTGCCAGAGCGGCGTCTAATAGGAGAACCACACGCTTCCGTCCATCGGAGGCTAACTAAAATCAACTACGTTGGGAGAAGAGGAGACTATATCCACTAACTTTGGAGAATCTATTTGGTCCGTGGTTGAACATTATAAAGCACAACCGTGAGTAAAAAGTGTTTGATTTCTGCAACACTCTACAGCATACCACGTATTTAAAACTGACGTTGGTGGACATTTAATCTATCCTAAGTGGCAACTACTCACTATAAAGTGGACATTACAACAGGGAACATCCGAGTTAGTTTAAGTGGAACATTGTATTAAATATCTAACGAGAACTGCAACTAAAGATGCATTGTTTCCAATAAACACAATGTTGCAGTGTAACAAATTTTAAAAGAAAGGAGAGCAGTCGATCAGAATAAAAAGGGAATCTAATATTAAGAGCAAAGAAGAAACCCTGTCGACAGGTTGCATTATTTAGCCCTTAATTAGTAGCTGTGCACAGCAGTAGGTTTTATATTGTTTAGTTTATATTTATATGTGCATGTTATGTGTATAGATTGAATTCTATATTTTATTTTAGTTATTTATTTACTTGTCTGGTTTTAGTTTTAATTAAAATTGTTTTTGAAAGAAACACCTGGCGCAACTTTTTCTTTTATATATTGATCTTAAAGGGGACTAGTCATCCCCAGAGCTGCCGCCGGAGTTTCTTCCTAAATACATAGACTGATCACATATCGGTTCCCAAAACTATATTGTTGTGCTATTTTTTACTGAGCGCTGGTTGAAGTGCTGGGAGTTATTCCTAGCACTTTCTATATTCGTGTTTTTCCTCAGACATGCAAAGCAACAGAAAAACAGCTTGATTAGAACATAGAATAGCAAAATCACACCTGCAATTTTAGCAATTATGATTAGAATTCCCGACAGCCATGCAAACGCCCCTGAGAACCATTTTGCTGAGTTCAACCATGACCAGTCTATGCCACCCCATGTCCAAGGCAACTCTTTATGTTCTTTGGCAAAATGGTCGTTTTCCCTCTCTATCTCTGCAGTACGTTTGGCCACTATTTCTTCCACATTATCTGTGTCGTCGGTGACAAAGGTGCTACACATCCTCCCAGTTTGGGTAAAAAGGGTCATGCAATAGCCCCGTCTGAGCTGTGAGATAGTCCAGAACTAATCTATGCTGCAGTTGTTCCTTTTTCACCTCCTGTAACTCCCTTGCCAGTATTCTGAATGTTTCATCATAAATTTCAGTGATATTATCCAGCAACCCTGCAAGATCTATTATGAGCTGGAATGCCCTTTTTATGCAACACCGGTTTACCCAGGGCATCTCAATTAAATTCCTGGGTGCTTTTGGTGCTTCCAATAATTCCCTCTTGTGTCTAATTAAATTTCCATATTGGTCCCCACTTCTAACTAATAATTTCATGTTCTCATGTGTGATCACCTGTGTAGCTGGGACTATCCTCCCTATGGTGCAATTTCCTCTACCTCCGTAGGGGAACCATTTGTAGGCTGAGTCGCCACACAGATAATACAGGTCCTTTGGCAGCAGTTGCGGGGTCGAGTTCCATACTTTCCCTATCTATGCCAGCCCTCTCCAATATGTGTCATTAGGGGTCAGGGTGGAGTTATTATCTTGGTGACACTTAGATCTAGTTATATTCATACCAGGGGGAACTGTTTTCATCCAACCTCCCACGCTATTGTAGCCTGACCCACATTTGGTAAAATTATACTGCACTTTCGGGAGGGAGACCCCCTCCACCACTGTCTGGTCCACCTTATCCCGAGTTGACCACAGGGGAGATTCCCCAAGTCCCTATATTTTGGGAAATGGGTAGTATAAGCAGTGTTGTTCCCCACAGTTATTTTCTTTATTATACTACTATTGGTCACCGTAAAGCAAAAGTGAAATTTGGATCCTCCTAAATGGGCACTCATCTGAGGGGGTTGGTTAAAAAGCGGCTAAGTGGTTCCCCTGTCGTCCCATCCCTTCTGATAGGAGCTGAATAATTTACTGCTAGTTGACCTAACTCAAGCAAGGTTATGGGGACAAACACCCACTGTCCTCCTGCCCCTGTCTGCGGGTGAGGAGAGCAAATCCTGCAATCTGTGACATTCACTGTCTGCGATACCATGTGATGTCATTTCATCATCGCATTTTCCTTCCTTCCCCATGGAGAATTACACCACACTATGCATCTTTTCTCTGGGGGACTTCCACAGTATTCACATATACACTTAGGGATCGGGGGTAGGGCTTCACACTCCTCCTGCCCTCCCTCTGGGCTAGTGTCCCTCTTTCTTCTTTCCAACAGCCAACCCCATGATTTTCTCTTATGCAATAGTGGGTTGTTCCAACAATCGGTCATACATCTAGCCCTTAGGTGCATTTAGGCGGGACACATGAGCAACCAAAACATTAGTTATGCATCTACACCTTTCTATACATGTTGGGGTTACTGGCTGTGGCCAATGATTACAGACACAGGCCTCGTATTCCTGTAGGTGTCTACATTCTACTTTATAATGGGCTGGGAAATTACCTTCAACCTCGATCGACACAAGATGAATACAAACAGAAATGATACTTCCTTTCATTCTCTTTGGAGGCTGATCTTAGTCTTTTTGCAGTGAGAGGCGTGAACCCAGGTGTCCTTTCCAGACAGTTTAACAGATGTGGGGGTGGTCAGCAGTATTTGATATGGGCCCGTGTATCTCGGCTCCAGAGGTCCTCTCACATGTTTTTTTAGGTAGATCCAGTCTCCTATCTGCAGATGGTGATGTTCTGCTTCACCTGTTTTTGGGTGTGGAGACAAAACTTGAGAATACAAATGAGTGAGGTGGTCTGTGAGACATTTCACATACTCTGTCAAGTTACCATGCTTAAACTGCATTTCTTGGGGAAAATAGCACCCTGTTTTTGGCTTTTCCCCGAACAGTATTTCATAATGGGAGTAACCATTCTTCCCTGGGGTGGTGCGGACCGCAAACAGGGCTTAGGGCAGACAGTCCACCCATGTCTTACTGGTCTCTGCCATGGCTTTCGGTATTTTCAGTTTGAGTGTTCCTTTCTACTCTCCCACTCGCTTGTGGTCTGTATGGGGTGTGAAATGCCTGCGTTCTCCCTACATCAGTCATGATGTGCTGCATTTCTTCCCCTGTGAAATGTGTGCCTCGGTCTGATTCAATTGTCTCGGGGACCCCATATCTGCATCATACTTCAGCTAGGATCTTCTTTGCTGTAGTCAATGCTGTTGCCTTGGCTACTGGCCATCTACTGAAGATGTCTGCTCATACTAGGGCATATTCATATGTCCCACACTTTGGCATTTGGATGTAGTCTATTTGTAGCCTTTGAAATGGAAAGTAAGCCTCCGAGGTTTCCCTAGTGTGGTCCTTGCCCTTCTGCCAGGGTTGTTTTCTGCACATATCCAGCGTTGGTCAGTGAAGGTTTTGGCAGCTACATAAAAGTCTGGTGCTATCCAATGTTCTTGTACCAGGCTTGTCATCTGGCCCTTTCCTTTATGGTCTGGTCCGTGTGCTACCTGCAGCATTTGGGGGTACAGTGCCCTTGGCAGACACCCTTTTCTTCCTTGTTCCCATAGATTATCTTCCCCCTTGGAGGCCTCCATCTTCATCCATGCTTTCTGCTCACTCTTATCTGTTTGATTCTGCATGTCGATGAGGGTGGTTATTTCCATAGTAGGGCTCCCTTTTAGTACTGCCAGCACATCTTTGGTTTGTTTCATAGCTGCTTTCCTTGCCTGTCCCTCTGCAAAGGCATTGCCTCTTGCTTCTTTAGTGTTGTCCTTTGTGTGGGCTTTTGTTTTGATTGGGTAATTGGAGTGCTCTTGCCAATCGCTGTATCAGCTGTCCATTCTTGATGGCTTTGCCAGTGGCCCTGAGGAAGTTTCTCTGTTTCCATATGGAGGCGTAGTCATGTGCCACTCCCCATGCATACCTTGAGTCAGTGTAGATGTTCACTGTCTGGCCTTCTGCCATCTCCAGGGCTCTTATTAAAGCCATTAGTTCAGCTACTTGCGCTGAGGTACCTGGGGGTAAGGCTTCAGCTTCCATGACCTCCGTTGGGGTGACTACTGCATATCCTGCGCAGCGTGTGCCATCCATATAGTAGCTAGAGCCATCAGTGAAAAATAAAAAATTGGGATTATATAATGGTTTGTCTTCGTATCTTCCAATCTGGCTGCACTTCTTGTTCCATTACTGCTATGCAGTCATGATCTTGTGTATTTGCATCACTGCTATCATCCTTCCCTTCTCTTGAACCGTCAGGTTCATTTTCATCGTATGGGAGCAGTGTAGCTGGGTTCAAGACTGTGCATCTTTTTATTGTCACGTTGCTTGCTGAGAGTAATGCCACTTCATATTTGGTGAGACGTGCAGTGCTGAGATGTCTTGTTGATGCTTGATGAAGAATTTCAGTGACAGCATGTGGGACCTGTATGGTCAGAGGGTGATCCAGCACTACATCTGCACACTTGTCTTTAAGCACTGCGGCTGCTGCTACTGACTTCACGCAAGTGGGGGATCTTTTTATGACCCCATCCAGCGTGGTGGAGTAGTATGCCACTGGTCTTTGCTTTCCTCCATGCTCTTGGGTTAGCACTCCCATTGCATGTCCTCTCTGTTCATGGCAGAACAATGTGAATGGTTTAGTATAGTCCGGTAGTCCCAATGCTGGTGCAGAGCACATTGCTTGTTTGATGTCTTGTACAGCTTTTTCCTGCTGCTTCCTCTCTTCTGGGAACTGGGTGGCAGTTTTCTTGGTAGCATCATAAAGGGGTTGCATCAACAGCGAGGCTCCCAGCACCCAGTCTCGTACATAGGATGTTAGTCCCAGAAATGCTCTCTTTGCCCTTAGTGATTCTGGAAAAGGGGCATCCAGGATTGCCTTTGTTCGTTCTGTGGTCGAATGTCTTGTTCCTTTCGAGATGCAGTGTCCTAAAAAGATGACTTTCTCTTGGGCATATTGGAGCTTACTTTGGGACCTCGCCAGTCTTCCTCTGCTAAGAAGATCAGTAAGGAGATTGTCTCTTCCTTGCACCTGTCTTGGCTGTATGACGTTAGAAGGAGGTCATCCACATATTGGAGAAGCTGTGTTTCTTCAGGGTACAGCGGACACCATCCTTTAAGAACCCCAGACATGGCCTCCATGAATTCAGAGGGACTGGTGGCTCCCCCTTGTGGCAGTCGTGTCCAGCAGTACTGTTGAGCGTCATGGGTGAAGGCTAGCAGGAGCTGTGAGTCCTCTGTTATAGGTACTGAGAAAAAGGCATTTGCCAGGTCTATTACAGTGAACCAGGCTGCTTGTGGATATATGCTGTTGAGTAGAGTGTGAGGGTTTGGCACAATCGGGGTGGGTACAATCAGTCCTTTATTGATCTCTCTTAAATCATGCACTATACGGTACACCACCTCCCCTCCCCATTGTGGGTCCTGCTTTTTCTTCACGGGAAAGAGGGGACTGTTGTATGGGGACTTGCACTTCTTCACTATCCCCTTTTTCTCAAGTCTCTCTACTTGTATGGTTAGTGCTTGTTGTTGTTCCTTGCTGAGGGGGTATTGCCGTACTGATACGGGTACAGTGCCTGGCTTAACACACAGTTGTACCGGTTGGACTCGCAGTAGTCCCACATCCTCTTTTCCTTTAGCCCATACCTTGTCAGGGACTCCTAGTTCTTTCCATGATTTGTAACTGTGAGTATCCTCTTGTTCTTCATCCTCCTGTTGCAATAAGAACACTTGCATTGCTGCCTGTACTAGATCATATTCTTCTGGGGGGAGCGCTGTTTTGAAGATGATCCTATTTCCTCTGTAATGGATACTGGCCTGGAGTTTCTGTAGTATGCCATCCCCTAATAAATTGACTGGACAATGGTGGAGACTAGAAATTCCACTGGGATCTCTTGGGGGTGCCCTTGGACTTGGATATTCAATTTGTCTTTCGTAATGCAACAGCTTCTCCTGTGAGCCCTCTGGCTGTTACTGGTGAATTAGTGATCAGATGAGATGGTACTTCTTCCCTTTTTATCACAGACTGGCTTGCCCCGGTATCAAGTAGACAAGACACTTCTTTTCCTCCTGGCAGTGTAATATTCACGTACCCTTCTCCTTTGTCTTGGTCTGTGGGAAGAGTATATATTTGCTCTACCGGGGTGCCAAGGCTTCAGGCTGAGTTTTTGCTTGAGAGTGGGTCTCATACCGTCCAACACCTTGTTCTTGACTAATCGTGCTCCTACCCCATTGTCTGCATCCAGGGCTTCATTCCTGGTCTGAGTGACAACCTTATGGTAATATTCCCTGAAGGGCCTGTCCCCCTGGGGGCCCATGTCCTCAGGGTGTCTATCATTCCTCAGGTGGCACCATCTCTTGAGTCTTGCAATGAACTGTGTTCCGCTGTCCTCCATTTTTCTATTTGCCTCATCGACAGCCACTATTGCCGCATGATATGGGGTGAGTGCCTGAGCTGCTGTATTCTCGATATCCCTCAGGTCCCCAGGTAGTATTTTATTCTGGCAGATTTGCTTCATATCTACCCACGCTGCAGCATGGAGGTTGCACATGGTTTCCATGTAAGTTCCAAACTGTCCTGGGTTTTTGTAAGGGTCTGGACTGTCCTTTAATAGGGATGATACTTCCATTACCGAAAATGGAATGTGGTGTTCCCTGGTTAGGAACTGGGGTTGCTCAACGTCATTAACTACTTGTCCTGCTGTGGGGTTTACATAAGCATATGTTCTGACGGGACATATCTGCAATTCTCCATCTTCGGTTTCGGCGTAATATGCTGGGCGTATCCCAGACCATTTAAGTTTCCTTTTCGCATCCATTGGAATGTGTTCTCTTCTTCCAGGCTTGTTGTAATCTCGCAGTCTTGTTATAGCCCTCGAGACGGGGATTGGGATGGGCTGGCAGGTAGGGCAATCCATGCCCTCTTCTCCCAGAAACATACTGCATCCTGCACACACTTTCATTGCTGGGTACTTTGCAGGAACCTCCACGGTAGGAGGAGGTGCACTAGGAGCATGTTCGGGTTCTTTTGGGGGTGCCCCATATGGTGGGGGCTGTTGTGGGGTGCGGTCCACGGGTGTGGTTGAGGTGGCCAGGCAGACAGTTCTCCTGTCTTCCTCTTCTTCTTCCATCTTTCTCCTTCTTTCCTCTTCTTGTTCCCATTTTTCACTGGCAGTCAGCCATATGTGTACAATGTCAGCTTTTCCCTTTCTTTTCAGCCAATCCATGTTGCAGCTTCTGAATTCTTTCCATTTCTTTGAATCAAACTGCCCTTCAGGGGGGAAGTTTCCTCTTTTTAGGATCTTTTTGATGCCTTTGGTTGCGTGCGGGCCCACTTCTTGTCGGACTATATCAATAGGAGTGCGTCCACTCCCATTAGAGTTTCCCATCCTCACTTGCTTTGGCTAAATACAAAAATTGTAGATTCTCATGTTTTAGTCAAAGGATGGGCTGCATCTGCAGAGCTCTATTTCTTTATGTCAATTCCCTGACCTCTCACAGTCCTCAAGAAGTTCCAATACAATACATGAGCAGTGCACTGACTCTGGGCAGAAAAATCTATCACGATCCTCCCGTCTGCACACTGCCGCTAGTGCCACCTTAATAGGCCCATGACAATTTTCAGCCCCAGGCCCACGTGGGCCTTTATCTGGCCCTGGAGGCTACATATTCATTACATGAGGCTACATCATGAAGTTCCGAATCCGGGTCCATGTCTTATCTGTCTGACCAATGGCCAGTAAGGTTTTACCCTGCATACATCATTTGTAACCTTGGACACATTCCTGTACATATACCTGGGAACCCTCTGAAATAATGCTGGTAAATGGACAGAGATCAAAGTATAATGCTACTTGTAATATGTTCTTCACGTCCTCCTTTTAAACATGCATTTGCATTACATTACATGAACATTACATATCTCTGTTATTTCTCTGTCTTGATATATTTCCAGCTTGGATCTGCTAAACAGATTATTATTCACATTATTTTTGGGTTATTGTCTTTATTGATTTTTCAGCAGAGGAAAACAGGCATTATCAATGTGACATAATTTTCTACTTTACCTAAAAGGAAAAAACATTTATAATGATGGATTGTGTTGTGTGATGTTATACTGTGCCGAGATTCAGTTTACTGAGCGCATAGAGATATGGCAGTCCCTCACGTCACTCCCCTCTCTTATTTATTTTTACAGTTAGTGATGTATTATGTATTAAAATCAGTTTACTATAGAACTTATATGTATTATTACTATTATTATTATTAATAATAACACCAATGTAGCAGTAATGTCTTCAGTGAGCACAGCATGGTATAATAATGGAGTCTTATATTTTATTGTGTACACAATGTAGTTATACCCCACTTGCACCTCAGGTATCTGTTCTTCAAGTTCATTTAATATTTCACATTTGCCATACAGCACCATGATCCGGATCCAGAGTTCCTATACCGTATCTTCGTATGATTCTAACTTTCTCTTTGTGCTTCTCTTCTTTCATGCATGGCTCTTCTGACACCAAGACCCTGCCTTCAAATTTCCTCTCTGACCCTCTGACAAAGGGGTTGTCAGCTCGAGCATCCAATTATTGTGTGATCGGGTCAAAAGTCCCTGTAGTGTATAGTCAGGATGGATTTTTCAAATGCCCAGTAATAGTAGCAGATGCTCTGCTCCAATTATTTGATCTATTGACATGTTTTACTATAGAATTAGCATCCTACCACCCCCCTCCCATTGTACATACTTGATATACACGTTTACCCCCCCCACCCTTCAGACGGATAGTGTTCCGTTAAGGAACACGGGATCTGCAGGATCCAGATCCATAATGGAATTTCATAGACTGAACATGCTCACTCACAAATTGCGGTCATTTCTTGTTCCTTGTGAGCAGAAATGACCGTCTTTCGGAAGTCTGGATCTGGTTCAATATTTTTCACATTTTTTTTCTTTGTCTGCAATGAGATTAGTGATGAAACCTTTATTTCAGATCCCTTCCCTATTCAGTTATTCAGTGCTGGACCCGAACTTAAGTAAGTTCTTAAAATTAGGTACTCCTGGGCTAAACCATGTTGATTGTAAGGGAGTCATTTTTCATCTGTTGCAAACAGTATTAGAGTTGAGAGGAGATGTTTCCTATCCCAAGTCTAAGTAACAGTGTGATAGTAAAGTTGGTCAGTATCTGTGTGCAGTAAGCAATTCAAAGATATATCCCTGCATGCAAAAAATAATAATTAACTTGACTCCCCCTGCAATCAACAAGGCTTAGCCCAGGAGTAACGTATTTCAAGCACTTACTTAGGTCTGGATCTAGACCTGAGTTTCAATATGTGATTGACACCTAGGTGTCCGTTTGCTGTTCCTTGGCATAATCTGACTTTAAATGATGTGTTCTGGTAAACTGAATTCATATATCAGGGACACCAAGAGGGGAGTTCAATACTGGGACCCTGGCATGCAGGAATGTACGAGTCTGCAATGGAGGCAACTGTTTTCTCCCAACTGGGAAGAAATTTAACTTTTGGAGGCTTGGCTGCTGTGCAGGTAACAGATAGGTATTGGATGGTTTCAGGTAAAATGATGTTACTTGAAAGCATAATTTAATGCAAACAACTGCTTTACTGCCTTGACCAGCTAGTCACATGACAGTTAGTTACACTTATGAGAGCTTATAAGCCAATATTTCTGACTTCTTAATATCTCAGCGGCAGTGATTTCTTGTCTGATAACTAGATGGATAAATAAAGATGGGAAGTGCACCACTGTATAAGTGCGTATAAATTACCATGAACAAAGATATAATACCACCAAAAAAGCGCTCAAAAATCCTGCAGCAGCCTCAAAACATAAAGGGTCCCCACCCTTGAGAAGCCAAACTAAAAATAAGTGAAAATGCTAAGACAGCTCTAAATTAATGGATAAATAAATAAATAGTAACTAAAATGATGGAGGAGAAAGATTCAATAAAACCTATACCTAAGGTACAATGTATACATAAATATAACAAAAAGTAACCAATAAATACTGTGAATAAAATGTCCCAGAATATCACCGACAGTCCATGTACACTAAAACAGCGGCATTCAGGAAGGGTTAAGTAGAATCGTTGTGATAAATCCCAATTGACTAGGAACTCCGGGGCATCATAAAAATAAATAAATAAATAAATAAGAAGAAATACCCGTTAAAAACACAAAAAAGATCCATAAGGGATATACTTCAGCTGATCATATATATATATATATATATATATAAAACAATATTGGACCTAAAACTCTCACATTTTAAATCTTACCATAATTGCGACCCTTCCGCCATAAAGAAGTTTTGTGGTTTAAAAAAAGCTAAACCACATTGGCGGAAATATGATGAGGGGTCCACTCTGGCTAAAATGGAGATGGAATATATTTTTAATCTGAATACTCTAGAACCTGCCGGGTTAAATCAAGAATTTAAACTCAAATGGTTTCTTTAACAATATCTCCCTTGTTATTTCAGAGAGTACATCTCCATTATCTGAAGAGTATAATACACCTACGACCACACCAACCTGGATGAGCCCGAACCCGTCCGATCTTGGAAGCCATACAGGTATGGGCCTGGTCAGTACTTGGTTGGGAGACCTCCAGGGAAGACCAAGTATCGTAAGTGAAAAAGCATACTCCAGGGCAGGTGATGTTCTCCCACGGATGGGATAATATAAAACCAAACCCTGAAGGTATACCATCATTTCCATCTCCTAATTATATCCTATAGGAGTTGTTTCATTCACATCTTTCTACCTCTATAGATTGGGTAAACATTTTTAACAAGGTTCCCTTTTTATATATATTTTTATATAGTTTTATATAAGGATTTGGTTTTTAATAGATGGTTATCCTTTTTTCTAACTATCCAGAGGGGGTGGTATTTTAATAAGAAATCTATCTTCCTCTAAAATCATACCTTGTATTGATAAATAATACCAAACTCTTTGACGAATTGTAGTATACTGTTCCTATTATTGATTATTATATATATCTATTGTTGGGTAGACTGCCTAGACGGCGTCCCTATCACATGGATCCATTTTAATTGGTATAGGAACAAATTATGTATTAATATTATGTCTGGTATTTACAATTTGTTATGTATTTTATGGTTATGTATTTTTAAGAACATCTTATTTATAATTGAATATGTTAGAATATTTACCTTTGTATTCTACTGGTATTTATATTTTGTCCTGTACTTTTAAGAATATTTTGTTTATATTTATGTCTATATATATAAGAATACTTCTATCCTACACACACATCATTAAGGGATTAATTTACCCTAATTTTTTCCAAATACTACACAATGTAGAACTATCGGAATGATGGTCACATGTTTGACAGTCTATAACCACCAATTGAGTTTATTTAATTATTTTTTAATACCTAGTGTTTAAAAGATGAATACAATTAATTATTTTCTATTGATCCACTTTTTATTAATTTTATGGGTTTTGTACAGGCCATTATTATTGCACCTTATTAATTAATCAGTATTTATCACTTATAATTACACGTGTGTGCCCCGTATATAGAGGGGACGTTTTATTTTACATTATTTGGTTTTGATACTCCGGAGTCACTACTTTAATCAATTTAATAAGCTCCCTCTAATACCTGTCATACAGAGGAGTAGCGAGTTTTGGTAATAACACTTATCATATGGTTTTTTTCTCTATCTATCATTTTAATATTTAATCTATATATATAGCCCATTAGGGCGGAATTGATATTTTCACTATTAATAATTTTTTTAGGTTCACAATAATTCTTTATTTACACTTATTTGTACAGGGTACATTGTTTTTACTTTGAGTCCTACGGGTAGATTTTTTCACATATCACATTACTCCATTTGCATACCATAGCGGTTTTTAATGTAGGAAATAATGGGTAAAAATATTTTGGTTTTGAATTCCTTATAATCAGGTGTTTTATAATATATTTAATTTATGTTATATACCATTGTGTGTAAATTAAGTTAATAATAACAACAGCGGCATACGGAAGGTGAACGCAAGTAACAGGAAGCAATTTGGATTGGACAATTACCACTACACAGCTGATCATTCTCTTTATAAACGAACTGAATCCTATCACTCACCACTTTTGAAAAAGGAGCATCTCCGAAACGCGTCAAGTGGTGACAGTGCACATTGGACGGCAGGACTCTATACATACAGTACAGCGGTGCAGCAGACGTTCATCCCCGAAGGACCATAACCTTTTTGACCATCTCGGTTCAGTGTCCCCGCTACCCATGGCAGAGACGTCTCCACGTGGTGCCGGCAGGTCGGTTGACTGTGTTGCTGCCTCCCTACTATTGGTATTGTTTAATAGGTCCACCTCCGCTCTGTGTTTTTACTATGTTTATGTAATATTTTACGTGTTTTAATATATTTGGAAGTTTTAATTAAGTTCAGTAAACTTGGATGTTTTAATACACACCATTTTTTCTATCTTATTACCATTGGGGCAGATCCTGAACTACGCTTTTCCGCGAATTTACGTGTGGCGGACACATAAATTCGCAGAATTGTACGCACTGCGCATGCGCACCGCAGAAAATACGCACATTCGCGTAGCGTATTTTCTAACGTAAGGAGAATTTACGTATTGCGAACGTAAGTAATTACGTGTGGGCGTGCCAAAATTACGTTAGTGACGAATACGTGCGTTTTACGTGAAGTAGGCGGGGGGTATTTAAAGTGTACAGTATGGGCGTGCTAAGCAGCGTACGTTCGCGTAGTCTGTACGCACGTTAGCGGACGTATGCTGTTACGTTTGGAAAAGTTAAGGTAGGGTTTGGGAAGCGTATTTTCACAAAATACGTCCGTGCAGGGGGTGTGTTAAGGGTAGCGTAGCGAATTTACGTACACGAAAATTCGCTACGCGAAAAAACGTACGGCAAACGTTGTTCAGGATCTACCCCATTGTCCTCTATATACATATCGGATTTAATCTAAACTTATTAAGAGAGATTTAGGTCCAATATTGTTTTTTATATATATATGATCAGCTGAAGTATATCCCTTACGGATTTTTTTTGTGGTTTTTTTGTGTTTTTAACAGGTATTTCTTCTTATTTATTTATTTATTTTTATGATGCCCCGGAGTTCCTAGTCAATTGGGATTTACCACAACGATTCTACTTAACCCTTCCTGTATGCCGCTGTTTTAGTGTACATGGACTGTCGGTGATCTTCTGGGACATTTTATTCACAGTATTTATTGGGAACTTTTTGTTATATTTATGTATACATTGTACCTTAGGTATAGGTGTTATTGAATCTTTCTCCTCCATCATTTTAGTTACTATTTATTTATTTATCCATTAATTCAGCGCTGTCCTCTTAGCAGTTTCACTTATTTTGCGTATAAATTACCGTATATACTCGAGTATAAGCCGACCCGAATATAAGCCGAGGCGCCTAAGTTTAACATAAAAACCTGGGAAAACTTATTGACTCGAGTATAAGCCTAGGGTGGAAAATGCAGCAGCTACTGGTAAATTTCAAAATAAAAATAGATACCAATAAAATGTAATTAATTGTATCATCATGTGTATCCAGCACCCAGTATCCAGTGTGCCCCCTCTATGTGTGTCCTGCCAGTTAGTCTGCCACCTCTATGTGTGTCCTGCCAGTTTCTGCCCCTTCCCATCCTGGTTGCAACAATACTACCCCTTAATGTCAGCCTCCAAATCTGCCCCTTAATGCCTGCCTCCATATCTGCCCCTTAATGCCTGCCTCCATATCTGCCCCTTAATGTCAGCCTCCATTTATTTATTTTCTCACTTACCTTTGATGTCTTCTGCCTTTCCCTCTATTCCTTCTGCTGTCCCTCTAGCAGTCCCTGCGTCTGTGTCAGGCTCTCCCCGCAGCTGTGCCTCTGGCTCTCTCCCTCACGTCGCGCGCTGCACAAAGATATTGCGTGACCTAAGGTCACCTCAACGTCATTGTGCAGCGCGCACTGCGTGGGAGACAGCCGAAGGCAGAGCTGCGGGGAAGAGAGCCTGATACAGCCACAGGGACCGGCGGAGGTGCAGCAAAGGTAAGATGTAGCATCCATGTTTTTTTTTTTCCTCACTCGAATGTAAGCCGAGGGGGGCTTTTTCAGCATAAAAAAATGTGCTGCAAAACTCGGCTTATGCACGAGTATATACGGTAATACTCATTACCAAATGGCAGTTATTTGGTTTTGATTCATCATATTACAGGACCTGATCAGAGACTGAAAATAAGAGAGGAAAGTTACTCCTTGGCAAAACCTGTCACGAACTGCGAGGAATGGTGGGACCTGTCCCTGGTTTCCAGGGAATTAACAGACAAGCAGGAGTGAAGTAGAATTAGTGATTTTTAATAAGGATGGTTGCACAAGACAGAGTAAATGGTAGTGGAACAGAGTGAGGGTGAATGTCCAGAAAGTAGCAGATTGGTGGCCGGACTATGCCGGACTTAAGTGCAAAGTTCAGGATAGCTGGGTAGCTTGCTAAATGGATAACAGGGTGGCTGGATCAGAACTGAAGTCAGAAGCAAGTTGTACCAGGACTGGAGTGAAGACAGTGCTGAGTTGCGCCGGATTGGCGTGCTGGGTTACGCCGGACTGGCGTGAAGACAGGACCGGACTGGCTTGAAGACAGGACCAGGTTGCGCCGGATTGGCGTGCTGGGTTGCGCCGGACTGGCGTGAAGACAGGACCAGGTTGCACCGGATTGGCGTGCTGGGTTGCGCTGGACTGGCGTGCTGGATCGCAAGGCTACTGGACCGGACTGCGAGGACCACGGTAACCGGAACCAGAAAACGACCCAGGACAGTGGAAACGGGATGGCAGGACCAGGGCTTGTGCTTGAGACCAGGACGGCAGGACCAGGGCTTGAGCTTGAGACCAGGACGGCAGGACGAGGGCTTGAGACCAGGACGGCAGGACCAGGGCTTGAGCTTGAGACCAGGACGGCAGGACCAGGGCTTGAGACCAGGATGGCAGGACCAGGGCTTAAGCAGGACAGCAGGACCAGGGCTTGAGACCAGGACGGCAGGACCAGAGCTTGAGCTTGAGACCAGGACGGCAGGACCAGGGCTTGAGCTTGCGACCAGGACGGCAGGACCAGGGCTTGAACTTGAGACCAGGACGGCAGGACCAGGGCTTGAGCTTGAGACCAGGACGGCAGGACCAAGGCTTGAGCTTGAGACCAGGACGGCAGGACCAGGGCTTGAGACCAGGATGGCAGGACCAGGGCTTGAGACCAGGACAGAAGGACCAGGGCTTGAGCTTGAAACCAGGATGGCAGGACCAGGGCTTGAGCTTGAGACCAGAACGGCAGGACCAGGGCTTGAGCTTGAGACCAGGACGGCAGGACCAGGGCTTGAGACCAGGACGGCGGGACCAGGGCTTGAGACCAGGATGGCAGGACCAGGGCTTGAGACCAGGACGGAAGGACCAGGGCTTGAGACCAGGACGGAAGGACCAGACAATGGTCAGGATTACCAGATTGCAAGAGCAGAGATCCAGGCACTACTGGGACCAGTGGTGCCACGAGGTAAGGCAGGTAGGTCAGGGTTACCAGATTGCAGGAGCACCAGGATCAGCAGACAGCATCAGGAAGCAATATAAGGACAGCCAGGCACCTAGAATGAACGAGTGTTTCCTAGAAGACCAACTTGATCTGGGCACAGCATGGACTGTGCACAGAGTTTAAATAGTCCGCCCAGTGCACAGATTGGCTGGAGGAATCAAGTGTGTGCAGAGGAGCACCTGGGTGGCTGCTGGGAATCACCTGACAGGAGGCAAGATGGCGACACCCTTGCACCAGAGAGGTAATGATGCAGATGCCTAATCCCAGACACAAGTACACATGCTTTAATAGAGACATACACAGAAACCTCTGGAGGGCTGGAGAGTGGCACATAGTGGGGAAACTGCTGCCAGACGGCTAGTGGTCAGGTAAATACGGAACTTGCCGCCATAGACCGTGACAAAACCATGTTGGTATCAGGGGGAGTCAAGTTAATTGTATTCTTTGCATGCAGGGATATATCTTTGAATTGATTACTGCACACAGATACTGACCAGCTTTACTATCACACTGTTATTTAGACTTGGGATAGGAAACATCAACTCTCAACTCCTAATACTGTTTGCAACAGATAAAATTTGACTCCTCTGCAATCAACATGGTTTAGCCCAGAAGTAACATTCCATCAGGTCTACAGTGTCCACTGTTAGTCAATTAGACATCATAAAGTAGTGATGCTTAAGAGGGGCAGCATCTGGGATTTCTTTACCTCTTTGAACAGACCATGGCTGTGATAAGAGGCTTTCTCGTCTTCTCGCTATTTCTGGCGAGCGTAATCCTGACTTTGACCCTCGGCGATGAAAATTCAGGTATGATAGCATTATTGTATATTATGTCGGTATTTATTTTCCAATTTGTAAAATATATATATCATTTTCAGAGATTCTTTATACAAACATGTTATTTAAATAAGTTCTGTTCAACTTCTTCTCCCATGTAACATTTTAATAATTTATCATTCATAATAACAGGGTATATCATCTATGACAAGGGGGGAGTTACTAGATGTAGCTCCAACCCATTAGTTGCAATGTTCCTACATTAGCTGGAGGAGATATCTATATATATTAAAACTTAAATCTTAAATCATAATTTTGTTACTGCCTGTAATTGATTAATAAAAGGAGAAATTCATTGATGGCTATTACCTGGCAACATTGCAGTATTCATAGAAGCCAGTAACACTTAAATAAAACATTCCTGTGTCCTACTATTACTCAGTGACAAGGGGCCTTATCCAGACTTACACCCGCCGTCGCAAGGACAGCGGGCGTAAGATCGGCTGAGAAGCCGATCTGCGCATGTGCTGGGCAGATGTTGCCCGGCGTAGCTATGGCAACGCTTAGCGGTAGTACGCTCGTGTGCGAGCGTATTACCCATTGCTTACGCCGACTGAAGTTAGAGTAGACTTCAGCCGGCGTAAGCAATGGGAAATACGCCCGCACAGGGGGAGTGTCAGGGAGAGTGGACGCATCGGTGTGGGTCTGGAGGCCCAAGCAGTGTATTTTGAGGGATCGGAAAGCGAATGCTAGAAGCATACAATTAAAAGCTTTTTGTAGCAATAATATCATTTTTTAAATATATTTATAATACTAATTTTGCATTATAACAGTTATTTCTTAAATATCACAAAGGTAAAAGTTGCAAACACTAACAACTGTTCTTTTGGATTTTCTAGGTGATTGCGACCAAGCATGCCTGAAGAAATTAATCGCGCGAATCTACTCTATGATTGGTAACTATATTTGCACTGACACTGGTGACATGAATAGTAGTAGTGAGCGCATACACCTTATAACATAACTTTTTGCTTTCAGAACTGGCTACACCGACCCCTGGCACCACGGATACGGATATGATTTTGACTGCCCCTGAAATGGATGACGGTAAGATATGACCCGCCTCACTTATTTACCTATAACAGGAGTAATAGACTGAGGCCACGAAGGCATTATAATAAAGAGAAATAAAGGTGACAATACTGATAAATACATCGTTTTGCTTTCAGAACTGGCTACACCAACCCCTGGTACTAAAGATACGGAGATGATTTTGATTGCCCCTGAGTTGGATGAAGGTGATTGAGACTAGATGGATGATGGTAAGATAAGACCCACCTCACTTATCTATAACAGGAGTCACAGACTGAGACAATACTGATAAATACATCTTCTTGCTTTCAGAACTAGCTACACCTTCCTTGGTAACCTCAGATTCACAGATGGTTGAACCAACGGATAAAGGTAAGATAGGACCCACCTCTCTTATTTATCTATAACAGTAGTCATAGATTGAGGTCATGAAGCCTTTATAATAAATTGAAATAAAGGTGATAATACTGGAGTATACATCTTTTTTTTTCCTTTCAGAACTAGCTCCATCAACTACCGAGACCTCTGAAACTGAGATGACAGATGAGTCAGCAGATGAGGGTAAGATAAGAACCACCTCCCTTATTTGCCAATAACACAGTGTTGAGGACTTTTTATTACTCAGTGACAAGGGGCTTTATCCAGACATACGCCCGCCGTCGTTAGGACGGCGGGCATAAGATCGTCTGAGAAGCCGATCTGCGCATGCACTGGGCAGATGTTGCCCGGCGTAGCTACGGCAACGCTTAGCGGTAGTACGCTCGTGTGCGAGCGTATTACCCATTGCTTACGCCGGCTGAAGTTAGGGTAGACTTCAGCCGGTGTAAGCAATGGGAAATACGCCCGCACAGGGGGAGTGTCGGGGAGAGTGGACGCATCGGTGTAGATCTGGATCAGGCCCAAGCAGTGTATTTTGAGGGATCGGAAAGCGAATGCTAGAAGCATACAATTAAAAGCTTTTTGTAGCAATAATATCATTTTTTAAATATATTTATAATACTAATTTTGCATTATAACAGTTATTTCTTAAATATCACAAAGGTAAAAGTTGCAAACACTAACAACTGTTCTTTTGGATTTTCTAGGTGATTGCGACCAAGCATGCCTGAAGAAATTAATCGCGCAAATCTACTCTATGATTGGTAACTATATTTGCACTGACACTGGTGACATGAATAGTAGTAGTGAGCGCATACACCTTATAACATAACTTTTTCCTTTCGGAACTGGCTACACCGACCCCTGGCACCACGGATACGGATATGATTTTGACTGCCCCTGAAATGGATGACGGTAAGATATGACCCGCCTCACTTATTTACCTATAACAGGAGTCATAGATTGAGGCCATGAAGGTATTATAATAAAGGTGACAATACTGATAAATACATCTTCTTACTTTCAGAACTGGCTATACCAACCCTTGGTACCACAAATATGGATATGATTGAGACTGCCCCTGAGAGGGATGATGGTAAGATAAGACCCACCTCACTTATCTATAACAGGAGTCACAGACTGAGACAATACTGATAAATACATCTTCTTGCTTTCAGAACTAGCTACACCCTCCTTGGTAACCTCAGATTCACATATGG
This sequence comes from Limnodynastes dumerilii, assembly GCA_011038615.1. Taxonomy (NCBI): domain Eukaryota; kingdom Metazoa; phylum Chordata; class Amphibia; order Anura; family Limnodynastidae; genus Limnodynastes; species Limnodynastes dumerilii. Next base: position 31,487 of record WWET01002123.1, read on the forward strand.
TTGAACTAACGGATAAAGGTAAGATAAGACCCACCTCACTTATTTATCTATAACAGTAGTCATAGATTGAGGTCATGAAGCCTTTATAATAAATTGAAATAAAGGTGATAATACTGGAGTATACATCTTTTTTTTCTTTCAGAACTAGCTCCATCAACTACTGAGACCTCTGAAACTGAGATGACAGATGAGTCAGCAGATGAGGGTAAGATAAGACCCACCTCCCTTATTTGCCAATAACACAGTGTTGAGGAATTTTTTATTTCTTCTCTCTGGGAGATCTCAGAGATGAC
>WWET01002123.1:31820-60510 GCA_011038615.1 Limnodynastes dumerilii
TAATGACGCGATTTATGCAAAGTTTGATGATGAGAATCACATAATCATGTCCTGCCATTCCCTAGTAACACTAGGGATTGCAGTAATGAGAGAGACTTGCGGGAGAATTGCCTGCTCTCCAGGATACCGGGAGAACTGCTCAAATTTTGAGAGTCTCCCGGATATTCGATAGTCGACAGCCCTGCTATAACAGGAGTCATATATTGAGACTCAAGGCATTATAATAAAGGGAAAAAAAGGTGACAATACTGGAGAATGTATCATGTAACAAGTCTTTTTGCTTTCAGAACTAGCTACACCAACTCTAGTAACCTCGGATGCTGAGATGACAGATGAGTCACCAGATGAGGGTAAGATAAGACCCACCTCTCTTATTTACTTATAACAGGAATCATAGATTTAGGCCATGAAGGCTTTATAATAAAGGGTAATAAAGGTGACACTGGAATATGTATCCTGTAACACATCTTTTTGCTTTCAGAACAAGTGCCGTCAACTGCAGAAGCCTCAGAATCTGAGATGACAGATGAGTCACCAGATGAGGGTAAGATAAGACCCACCTCCCTTATTTAACTATAACACAGGGTTGAGGACTTTTTACTTCTTCTCTCTAGGAAATGTCAGAGATGTCGACATGGGGGGGAGGCTTAAATGTGCGATTTATGCAAAGCTTGATTTTCACCTCATCGAGTCCCACCCAATGAGAGAGACAGTAATGAAAGGGACTTGCGGGAGAATTGCTTGTTCTCCCAGGATATTCCAGGAGACTCGGCAGCCCTTCTAAAACAGGAGTTATAGATGAAGTCTTGAAGGCAATATACTGAAGGCAAATAAGGGTAACAGCACTGGAGCATGAATCCTGTAACACATCTTTTTGGTTTTAGATCTAGCTACACCAACCCCAGTAACCTCAGATACAGAGGACACTGAGCCAACGGCTGAAGGTAAGATAAGACTCCCCTCACTCATAACAGGAGTCATAGATTGTGGCACTGAAGGCATTATAATAAAGGCAAAGGGAAATATAGGTGACAATACTGGTGTCAGTATGCGTAAGCCTTTGGATTGTACACAGCCCTATACAGTCACTGGGTGCCGATTACCATACGCCACTGGATGAGCCCCGATCTGTTTGAATCATATAACTGCACACTGACTGTCTATATTACCTCCTATGCCTTATCCTATTCCCAAAACTGAAGAAAAAATTGTATCACAAGAACACCAAAGCGAGACCACTAAGCTGCACCGCAAAATTTGCCAAATTCAAAAGACTAATCACCACAACTGATTAATGCAAAAAATGAACAACATTTATTGAGTACAAAAGTTATTATTAAAATCGACAAACACCCTAGGCGAAAATATGGAGATTCACTATACTCTCTGTCATATCCATATATAACACCTACCAATCAGGTATTCAAAAATGAACCATGTTATAAAATAAACATGAGGATTGAACAATCACATAAATAGCATATATGCAGACCTAAACTAAATCCGACGGCTATCCCTATGCCCGCACTAACGGCCTCACGGCCATGCTTCGCCCATTCCCGGGCTCGTACATATCCCTATACTAACTAAAGCAATCATACGCAAAACAAACTGGAGAGAGTAACAAGCTCCCGTTGCACTCGGGAAATCCTTCGGTCCTCTACGCGCGTTTTGCACTGCTTCGTCAGGAGGGGTGGTGTAAAGAGGCAGCGGGAAGTTAAGTATTTATGGCGGAGGCAGCCAATCAATTCATGCCACTGCATCTGATTGTCTTCAACGAATAAGGACAAACATGTAGATAAAAACGGAACTATGAAAAAACAAATAAATAAATAAGCAAAACTGTGCATGTATTAGTCACTGCCTAATGATATAATATATGTTGTTAAAATAATAGACAAAATATCCACACGTACAGACATAGAAACTCATGCGTATTCTGCTCTGAATATTTAATTAACCCCCACGTACCAAGAGGCCATATTAACCCCCGCGATTCCATGGGCAATATTAACCCCTGAAATACTAAATGGGGCAAAAGGCAATAATATTATATCATTTATTCAGTAAGAATATTTAAGAATACCAATATTATATTTAGGTTATAGGAGGTAAGTTCTATAAATGTCAGTTAAAAATAAAGAAGGATAAATCAATAACTATGCCCGTCGTATGGAGTCAATATATGCAGGAACATAGCACAGATAAATTAATTTGACATAGTTTTAATAGACATAAAGAAATAAAATACAGAAATAGAAAGCAAAAAAATAAATAATGAAACAAATATTAGTTAAACTGCTGGGCCATTACACTTTTATTTTTAATGTGTTTGTTCTATTTATGCTGTTATTCCATATTGTTACTTTCAATTTTCATGTATATATATGCGTATTAGTGTGTGGCCAAAATATAGCCACTATCTCCAAAAATACCATACATCAATATACAATCCAAACTATACATAACCATAATATGATTACAATACTGGTTATAGATGTTTGAATAATATGATCCCACATATATAATATTGTTCTAAATAGCCCTGAAGGTAAAACTAAACCATATGTAAATGACTATAGAAGTATAGGAAACCGATTCATTGAGACCAGATGGCACAGACGAGGTCATTAGAAAGATTGTACGTAGTTCTTTTTGAAGGAGAATCTTATCTGGATCACCTCCTCCAAGATTCATTGATACTCTTTCAGTAATGTAAGCTTGTAAACCCCTTGGGCTGCCCTGGTGCTCTAACATAAAGTGTCGAGCCACAGGAGATAAAGTTTTCATATTTTGCTGGTCCTTGAAGCAATTTTTAATAGAATTAATATGTTCGAGCAATCGGACCTTGAACTTACGCAAGGTCTTCCAAACATATTTTTTCCCACAGGGACAAATTAGACAGTATACAACCTGCGTTGTATTACAATTGAAATGAGCAAGAATTTTATGAGAATGGTTGTATCTGTCCAACCACTCCCCATTTTTTAACATGTAAGGACAGGCTCGACAATTGCCACACTGGTAAGAACCAGCATATAAAGATTTTACAGATTTTAATGATTGATAATGGCTGGTCACCAATTGATCACGAACATTTCGTGATCGCGGCCAGCCCATCGGGATTCTGTTTGGTACTACAGCTATCAGATCAACATCTGCTCTCAACACATGAGAGAATTTGTTTAAAATAGTGGTTATCTGTTGGGACAATAAATCTGATGACTTTATTGTCTGTACTTTATTGTCTGTACATTTTTTGGGTTTAGGCCTGATCAGCTGCGACCTATCCATATTTATAACGGCATTGTAAGCCCTCGCCAAAGAACGCTTTGAATACCCCCTCTGAAGGAGGCAGGTTCTAAGAGCTGCAGCCTGTAATTTAAAGGTTTCAAAATCGGAGCAATTCCGCCTCGTCCTAAAATATTCCCCTTTGGGGATGCCCCTGATTGTGGCCTTGGGATGGAAACTGGCACTATGCGAAATGCAGTTTGTCGCGGTCTTTTTGCGGTATAATTCAGTCTGTATGTAGCCTTCATTATTGATAAGAACAGTAGTGTCAAGAAAATTAACCGATACTTTACTCCACTCCATTGTCAGCCTTAGATTGGAGGTCATTGGTATTCAATACCGTGATAAATTCCACCAACAGATCGGGGGTACCCTGCCACAGGAAAAAGACGTCGTCTATATAACGAAGCCACATGGGTACCCACTTAGTGTACTTCCCATGGGCTTCGGCAAAGACAACCTCGTGCTCCCACCAGCCAAGATATAAATTAGCATAGGTGGGAGCGCAAGCTGTCCCCATGGCAGTCCCCCGAATCTGAAGGTAGAAGACCTCATCAAGCAAAAAGAAGTTCTTAGTGAGTATAAAGTCAAGGAGAGAAAGTAAAAAGCTACTGAATTCACTAGCCACATCCATGTCCAAAAAATATTTGACTGCATATAAACCTCTGCAGTGATCAATACTGGTATATAATGACTCTACGTCACACGTTACAAGTAACATGGACGTGGAGACATGCATTTCCTCTAATTTTAAGAGGAAGTCCATAGTGTCACGGATGTAAGACGGGAGAGCAAGGAAATAAGGGCGTAAGTAGTAGTCAACAAATCTACTCGCCTTTTCTGAAAGGGAGTCATTACCTGCAATGATGGGTCGTCCAGGAGGCTATCTCTTATTCTTGTGGATCTTAGGTAATAGCTTTAAGGTTGCCACACGTGGTTTATCCACTTTCAAATATTCTAAGTCCTCTTTTGATATAACACCTTTAGAGAATGCCTCCTGGACGATCCTATGATACAAAACAGTAAATTGCAAGTAGGATTAAAAATCAAACGTCGGTAACAAGAAGTGTCTCCAAGCTGACGCTTGGCTTCTGCATTGTATAGAACTTTGGGCCACAATACTACATTACCCCCCTTATCGGAGGGTTTAAGTATTACATCGTCCCAATTACGCATTTCTTTGACTGCTTTAAGTTCTTCCACTGAAAGGTTAGACTGCAAATTTACACTCATAGAGTCATTGTATATCTTATCAAGCTCATTTGAAACCAAATCACGATAAATCACAAGGGCCGGGAACTTAGTAAGATCCGGGAAGAAAGATGATCTCTTACCTGGCTTACTCATATTAACGGTCTCCGTACCTATGGTATCACTGAGGCTTTCAAGAATCTGTACAGCTTCAGAGTCTTGAGAATCAAAAGATAAATCGTTAGAAGCAAAGACAGTTTGTAAAGTTTCTCTTTTAGAGTACATTTTGTGGAGAGCTAATTTTCTTAAATACATATGAAGATCTTTCTCCCATAAGAACCTATTCATAAACAGCACTTGTGATTTCAGCTGGTGTCCTAATCTGTTACACTTGTATCACTTTTAATCTATACTTTACATTGTAACCAATTATTGTTATATTTATCCATTTAGTTTGGCTACATTTATCATCTGTATTTAGTCTCCATTGAGTAATAGGTTTTGAATGTATAAATCTTAGGATTTGTCTGATCTCACTGCCTTACTTATTGCACTAATTGCACCTTATTGTGTATTTAACATACCCTTTATTAACCCATTGCTATTTCTGGATCTATTGATTTCCTACCTGATTGGTAGGTGTTATATATGGATATGACAGAGAGTATAGTGAATCTCCATATTTTCACCTAGGGTGTTTGTCGATTTTAATAATAACTTTTGTACTCAATAAATGTTGTTAATTTTTTGCATTAATCAGTTGTGGTGATTAGTCTTTTGAATTTGGCAAATTTTGCGGTGCAGCTAAGTGGTCTCGCTTTGGTGTTCTTGTGATACCATTTTTTCTTCAGTTTACCTCTTTAATGAGACCTCATGCTAGCACGCTTATATATCTTTCTATGATACTATAATACCTGTGCAGTCCTATTTCTTTATCTCTAAATTTGTATATTGTACATGTGTGGAAGTACACTTACAGGATTTTTTGGCACGGTTTCAGATTATACATTGGGGTATAAATATGTCTGGTTTTAACTTGTGTAAGGAACTAGATGAGAGACAGCAGATGCTAAGACGTGATTTTGAGGATATCTTTACTGAAGGAGCTTCTGGTAATCTTGCCACTGTTGGTGATGATTGGTCATATGATCTGAGGGAATTACGTAAATTATTGGAAAGACAGACAAGAGCCTTCTGGAATCTCTCCTCTAATAAAGGCTATATAAAGAATGGTATTACACTTCGTGGTCTAAGACCAAAAGTGTTTCCAAATTTTGATCTGGCCAATGATGACTTGTATATAGAATGGGAATCGGTATTGACCAAATGTTCATTGGAGTTGCTGGGTATTCTGGTCAAGCATGATGAGATGATCTTGACTAAATTAGATATAGAAATTAAGAAAAATACAGATGATCTGAAAAGATTTGATGACATTGAAGCTTTTCAAATACAATTTAACAAATATAAAAAAGAAATTGAGAATTTGGATTTGAGACTGAGGGAGCGTAAACGCTCAAAATTTAGCAGAGACAAATCTGACTTTACTGAAAAACGGGTTTACTCATGGCGTCCCTCTATGAGGAGATTTAAACCTAGACGCAATGTCCCAGCCTCATCACAATCTGACTTAGAATCGTACGAAGAAGATACATGCCCCTCTGGATCAGATATCGAATCTTCCTTACTGAAATCAAAACAGATTTCTTTTTTAGGACAGGGCAATCAAAAATCTGGTCCAAAAATAAATACAAGGTCAGGAGGGGGCGGGGCAAAAAGAGGAAGAGGGAGAGGAAAGAACAAATAGAATCTTGTTCCCTGATAGAACCTCTAATACTACTGTTTTGGATGACTCCTTAAAAGTTATTAATCTATCATCTAGGACTTTGAATGAATTCCATCTGTCTGTATTGTCTAAGGGCTTTTTATTTTCACCTACGTCCAGTATGAATAGGTTCTTATGGGAGAAAGTTCTTCATATGTATTTAAGAAAATTAGCTCTCCACAAAATGTACTCTAAAAGAGAAACTTTACAAACTGTCTTTGCTTCTAACGATTTATCTTTTGATTCTCAAGACTCTGAAGCTCTACAGATTCTTGAAAGCCTCAGTGATACCATAGGTACGGAGACCGTTAATATGAGTAAGCCAGGTAAGAGATCATCTTTCTTCCCGGATCTTACTCAATTCCCGGCCCTTGTGATTTATCGTGATTTGGTTTCAAATGAGCTTGATAAGATATACAATGACTCTATGAGTGTAAATTTGCAGTCTAACCTTTCAGTGGAAGAGCTTAAAGCAGTCAAAGAAATGCGTAATTGGGACGATGTAATACTTAAACCCTCCGATAAGGGGGGTAATGTAGTATTGTGGCCCAAAGTTCTATACAATGCAGAAGCCAAGCATCAGCTTGGAGACACTTCTTGTTACCGACGTTTGATTTTTAATCCTACTTGCAATTTTACTGTTTTGTATCATAGGATCGTCCAGGAGGCATTCTCTAAAGGTGTTATATCAAAAGAGGACTTAGAATATTTGAAAGTGGATAAACCACGTGTGGCAACCTTATATCTATTACCTAAGATCCACAAGATAAAGAGACAGCCTCCTGGACGACCCATCATTGCAGGTAATGACTCCCTTTCAGAAAAGGCGAGTAGATTTGTTGACTACTACTTACGCCCTTATGTCCTTGCTCTCCCGTCTTACATCCGTGACACTATGGACTTCCTCTTAAAATTAGAGGAAATGCATGTCTCCACGTCCACGTTACTTGTAACGTGTGACGTGGAGTCATTGTATACCAGTATTGATCACTGCAGAGGTTTATATGCAGTCAAATCTTTTTTGGACATGGATGCGGCTAGTGAATTCAGTAGCTTTTTACTTTCTCTCCTTGACTTTATACTCACTAAGAACTTCTTTTTGCTTGATGAGGTCTTCTACCTTCAGATTCGGGGGACTGCCATGGGGACAGCTTGCGCTCCCACCTATGCTAATTTATATCTTGGCTGGTGGGAGCACGAGGTTGTCTTTGCCGAAGCCCATGGGAAGTACACTAAGTGGGTACCCATGTGGCTTCGGTATATAGACGACGTCTTTTTCCTGTGGCAGGGTACCCCCGATCTGTTGGTGGAATTTATCACGGTATTGAATACCAATGACCTCAATCTAAGGCTGACAATGGAGTGGAGTAAAGTATCGGTTAAGTTTCTTGACACTACTGTTCTTATCAATAATGAAGGCTACATACAGACTGAATTATACCGCAAAAAGACCGCGACAAACTGCATTTTGCATAGTGCCAGTTTCCATCCCAAGGCCACAATCAGGGGCATCCCCAAAGGGGAATATATTAGGATGAGACGGAATTGCTCCGATTTTGAAACCTTTAAATTACAGGCTGCAGCTCTTAGAACCCGCCTCCTTCAGAGGGGGTATTCAAAGCGTTCTTTGGCGAGGGCTTACAATGCCGTTATAAATATGGATAGGTCGCAGCTGATCAGGCCTAAACCCAAAAAATGTACAGACAATAAAGTCATCAGATTTATTGGGGACTTTTGTTCAGAGTCCCAACAGATAACCACTATTTTAAACAAATTCTCTCATGTGTTGAGAGCAGATGTTGATCTGATAGCTGTAGTACCAAACAGAATCCCGATGGGCTGGCCGCGATCACGAAATGTTCGTGATCAATTGGTGACCAGCCATTATCAATCATTAAAATCTGTAAAATCTTTATATGCTGGTTCTTACCAGTGTGGCAATTGTCGAGCCTGTCCTTACATGTTAAAAAATGGGGAGTGGTTGGACAGATACAACCATTCTCATAAAATTCTTGCTCATTTCAATTGTAATACAACGCAGGTTGTATACTGTCTAATTTGTCCCTGTGGGAAAAAATATGTTGGGAAGACCTTGCGTAAGTTCAAGGTCCGATTGCTCGAACATATTAATTCTATTAAAAATTGCTTCAAGGACCAGCAAAATATGAAAACTTTATCTCCCGTGGCACGACACTTTATGTTAGAGCACCAGGGCAGCCCACGGGGTTTACAAGCTTACATTACTGAAAGAGTATCAATGAATCTTGGAGGAGGTGATCCAGATAAGATTCTCCTTCAAAAAGAACTACGTACAATCTTTCTAATGACCTCGTCTGTGCCATCTGGTCTCAATGAATCGGTTTCCTATACTTCTATAGTCATTTACATATGGTTTAGTTTTACCTTCAGGGCTATTTAGAACAATATTATATATGTGGGATCATATTATTCAAACATCTATAACCAGTATTGTAATCATATTATGGTTATGTATAGTTTGGATTGTATATTGATGTATGGTATTTTTGGAGATAGTGGCTATATTTTGGCCACACACTAATACGCATATATATACATGAAAATTGAAAGTAACAATATGGAATAACAGCATAAATAGAACAAACACATTAAAAATAAAAGTGTAATGGCCCAGCAGTTTAACTAATATTTGTTTCATTATTTATTTTTTTGCTTTCTATTTCTGTATTTTATTTCTTTATGTCTATTAAAACTATGTCAAATTAATTTATCTGTGCTATGTTCCTGCATATATTGACTCCATACGACGGGCATAGTTATTGATTTATCCTTCTTTATTTTTAACTGACATTTATAGAACTTACCTCCTATAACCTAAATATAATATTGGTATTCTTAAATATTCTTACTGAATAAATGATATAATATTATTGCCTTTTGCCCCATTTAGTATTTCAGGGGTTAATATTGCCCATGGAATCGCGGGGGTTAATATGGCCTCTTGGTACGTGGGGGTTAATTAAATATTCAGAGCAGAATACGCATGAGTTTCTATGTCTGTACGTGTGGATATTTTGTCTATTATTTTAACAACATATATTATATCATTAGGCAGTGACTAATACATGCACAGTTTTGCTTATTTTTTTATTTGTTTTTTCACAGTTCCGTTTTTATCTACATGTTTGTCCTTATTCGTTGAAGACAATCAGATGCAGTGGCATGAATTGATTGGCTGCCTCCGCCATAAATACTTAACTTCCCGCTGCCTCTTTACACCACCCCTCCTGACAAAGCAGTGCGAAACGCGCGTAGAGGACCGAAGGATTTCCCGAGTGCACCGGGACCTTGTTACTCTCTCCAGTTTGTTTTGGGTATGATTGCTTTAGTTAGTATAGGGAGATGTACGAGCCCAGGAATGGGCGAAGCATGGCCGTGAGGCCGTTAGTGTGGGCATAGGGATAGCCGTCGGATTTAGTTTAGGTCTGCATATATGCTATTTATGTGATTGTTCAATCCTTATATGTTTATTTTATACCATGGTTCATTTTTGAATTTCACATTTGTGTAATGTCAGCAACACTTGTGATTTCAGCTGGCATCCTAATCTGTTACACTTGTATCACTTATGATCTATACTTTACATTGTAACCAATTATTGTTATATTTATCCATTTAATTTGGCTACATTTATCATCTGTATTTAGTCTCTATTGAGTACTACTGGTTTTGAATGCATAAACCTTAGGATTTGTCTGATCTCACTGCCTTACCTATTGCACTAATTGCACCTTATTGTGTATTTAACATACCCTTTATTAACCCATTGCTATTTCTGGATCTATTGATTTCCTACCTGATTGGTAGGTGTTATATATGGATATGACAGAGAGTATAGTGAATCTCCATATTTTCACCTAGGGTGTTTGTCGATTTTAATAATAACTTTTGTACTCAATAAATGTTGTTCATTTTTTGCATTAATCAGTTGTGGTGATTAGTCTTTTGAATTTGGCAAATTTTGCGGTGCAGCTAAGTGGTCTCGCTTTGGTGTTCTTGTGATACAATTTTTTCTATTAATATATCTTTCTATGATACTATAATACCTGTGCAGTCCTATTTCTTCTTCTAAAATTGCTTATCCTATTCCCATCCTGGCTCTTCATATATGTTCTGCTCACTATATTTATGAATAATTATGAATGGAATTCTGTTACTATGTTTATATGCTTGTTGTATATAATTGTACTTATTCCTCAATATAAACAAAGGTAACAGTTGCTGACAAGTGTTGTTTTGGTTTATTTAGGCTCTGGGGATGAAGAACAACTGGAAATGACTTTGGCAATGGAAAATCAGAATGGTAACTATGCTTTGTACATATTGTGCAATGGAGATCAGTACAGTTATAGTCAATACTATTCTTTCAATATCACGATAGCTTTTCCCTTTCATAATATGATCAGCCGTATAAAGTGGTTTTCTCCACAAATCAGTATGTGTGTAATTCCCAATTGTAAGTTCAGGAATGCACAATATTTTAGGACAAGCGCTCACCAGATATGTTTTCATCATACAGGACGCCCTGACACCAAATACAGACCACTGATTTATCAGGAGGAATCAAAAAGGCGCAATCTGAAAAAGGCCCAAATCACCGGTAAGATAACCGATCATGTGTTTCTCCGAGGCTCAACATTTTTGTTTTTTACACATCAAAATGTTGTCTGGGTCTTAATATAAAAGTCATCTAAGCTGTGTGTGTGTAAGTTTCATTAACTGACAGGTGTATTCCAGCAGAGAGCTTATAGTAATAGCAAAAGACAGAGCATTAGTCAAACTCCAAAAAGACAATCCCAGAATAAGATGATAAACCCCACTCATAATTTATTATATTCTCACACAAATTACATTCTCTTTTAGGTATAAAACTTGCACCGTACTTTGAGGAACTGGAGAGGAACAGAACAAATATAACATCATTATAATAAGCTGCATTCTCGTTATGACAGCTATCATCTTCAGTGCGGTTGTCTTTGGCACTGTACTAATTTACAACTATGTACACAAACTGTACGTATATTTTTACATTATTTTTATTGATTACTATAGCATTGTCAAGATATAAGCTTTAATTATTATTTTCAATTATATGTTTACAGAAATCCAGTCAACACATCGCCAGTCTAAGTGATTGGCAGAAAGGTAAGCGATACAAACACTTATATAAATCTTCATAAATCTTAATTACATTTATTATTTTAGAAATGGGAAGTTTTTGTTCCTAAACAGTTACAGTAAATGCAACATTTTTAATCCTGTTTTATTTTTAATAGTATTAACATTTAAATATTATTTAAAAACCATATGTGGAGGGAATATTTGTGTGTTTCAGTATACAGTATATAATATCCACACGCATTTACAAGGACTGTATTTGTATTGTAAAACAATTTCTATGTTTTAAACTTGTGTCTCCATCTAATACACTTGGGGCCAGATTTACTAAGCTGCGGGTTTGGAAAAGTGGCGATGTTGCTCATAGCAACCAATCAGATTCTAGCTCTCACTTTCCATTGACATACTAGAGAATGTCAGCTAGAAACTGATTGGTTGCTATAGGCAACATCTCCATTTTTTTAAACCTTCAGTTTAGTAAATCTGGGCCAGATCCAGAACTACGTGCGTCTTCCATAGACGGACGTAGTTCAATAAACAGTAGCTACTGCGCATGCGTAGTAGCTATTGTACGTAATCTGCGTATCGTTTCGATACGTGGATTGCGTATATGCGGTCTAAAAGTGAGCGCTTACACCTTATAACATAACTTTTTCCTTTCAGAACTGGCTACACCGACCCCTGGCACCACGGATACGTATATGATTTTGACTGCCCCTGAAATAGATGACGGTAAGATATGACCAACCTCACTTATTTACCTATAACAGGAGTAATAGACTGAGGCCACGAAGGCATTATAATAAAGAGAAATAAAGGTGACAATACTGATAAATACATCGTTTTGCTTTGAGAACTGGCTACACCAACCCCTGGTACTAAAGATACGGAGATGATTTTGATTGCCCCTGAGTTGGATGAAGGTAAGTTAAGACCCACCTCTCTTATTTACCAATAACAGGAGTCGTAGATTGAGGCCATGAAGCCTTTATAATAAATTGAAATAAAGAATGGAATTCTGTTACTATGTTTATATGCTTGTAGTTGTATTTAATTGTACTTATTACTCAACATAAACAAAGGTAACAGTTGCTGACAAGTGTTGTTTTGGTTTATTTAGGCTCTGGGGATGAAGAACAACCGGAAATGACTTTGGCAATGGAAAATCAGAATGGTAACTATGCTTTGTACATATTGTGCAATGGAGATCAGTACAGTTATAGTCAATACTATTCTTTCAATATCACGATAGCTTTTCCCTTTCATAATATGATCAGCCGTATAAAGTGGTTTTCTCTACAAATCAGTATGTGTGTAATTCCCAATTATAAGTTCAGGAATGCACAGTATTTTAGGACAAGCGCTCACCAGATATGTTTTCATCATACAGGACGCCCTGACACCAAATACAGACCACTGATTTATCAGGAGGAATCAGAAAGGCGCAATCTGAAAAAGGCCCAAATCACCGGTAAGATAACCGATCATGTGTTTCTCCGAGCCTCAACATTTTTGTCTTTTACACATCAAAATGTTGTCTAAAAGACCGCATATACGCAATCTACGTATCGAAACAATATGCAGATTACGTACAATAGCTACTACGCATGCGCAGTAGCTACTGTTTATTGAACTACGTCCGTCTATGGAAAATGGACATAGTTCTGGGCTATACGCTCCTGTGCGAGCGTATGGCCCCTTCCTTACGCCGGCTGAAGTTAGGGTAGCCTTCAGCCAGCGTAAGGAAGGGGCCATATGCCCACACAGGGGGAGTGTCGGGGTAAGTGAACGCCGATACGCTGTGCTTTAGTAGGCACACCGCATCGGCATAGGTCTGGATCAGGCCCGCTGTCCCTAAGTCACCACAAGTGATGCATATTACAACTTTTGGCTGTGATAGACAGTTTGGCATACACAATATGACCATCACAACACACATACACAGCGACATTTTATTCCTGCATACATTTCTGCTACTCTTAGTTTGTGTGTTTTAAACTGTATTCACTTGTTTTGCTTTTAAAATCTTTTTATAGTTTGACTCTCTCTACGATACCATTTTTCTCATAGCGGACCGGATTTTAGCATTTCGACATTTTGGCAAATGACATTTGACTACGTGTTCCAGCAGTACCATTGGAAGTTTGATGCAGCCCACTCTCATTGGAGAACTTCCATCAACAACCAGCGACTTCTTTAAGATTTCCATCTCACGTTTAGTAGCGGTGTCAATCCTGCACAGTCATGGGTGGAAGATAACCCATAGCAATAGACAGGGCTCTGTCTAGCATGTGCAGAGAGGCTGGCATCTTTAATCATTTATTTTATGCACTGTTTACTTTACTTCAATAAAATTATTTTTATTATCTTTTTGCTTCAACACATTCTCATAAATGTTGATAAATATTCTAATAATCAGCATCATCGTTATTATCAAAAATATGGCAACATCTGAGCCAAGGCTCTCCAAGTAATCTGGAACAATTCTAAGCTTTGGGAATTTAAGGATTTTCTCTGACCTCTGTTGCATTGAAAAGCTGCTTCTGGAACAAGGCGCGCCAAGGCCTGAACGGGACCGCGTGAGTACCTCAAGAGTCTGGATCGCGACCGCGACCACACGGATCCCTGCAGTGGACGGAGTGAGAGACCTGCACATCATCCGGAGCAGTGAAACAGCAAAAAGGGGAGATCATACGCGCGTCTAGAAGTGCCTTCCCGCCAACACAGATCCATCGGAGTACTGCGGGGGAAGAGGCTGGAGGCTTCTTACTGCCAAATGGTGTGTGGTGAGCCTGATTGTCTGACGGGAGCTACGGAGACCTGAGGTGGGAGGTGAGAGTGACTGGTCATATTGCCCTGGAGGGGATATACACTGGGGCCTATTGCGCCATCATGGAGGCCCGCATTTGCCTGGAGTTGGCGGCCATCTTTTAACCTGATCCCTGCCTGACTTAACTGCTATCATTATTTGCTCAGTGGGAACGAGCCAGTCTGTAGAAGTTCTGCCCCATTACTGATAATTGCTACTACCATTATCCGCAAGTTAGCTACCACACATCTCTACAATTGCTATATAAGCCTGGGTATGCCTGGCCAGTGAGGAGTATACAAGGCTGGGGTGAGAACCAGAGGAATAAGAGGTCTAGCGGCACAAGAAGACCCTATGTATTTGTCTATCCCTGCCTGACTTAACTGCTATCATTATTTGCTCAGTGGGAACGAGCCAGTCTGTAGAAGCTCTGCCCCATTACTGATAATTGCTACTACCACTATCCGCAAGTCAGCTACCACACATCTCTACAATTGATAAATAAGCCTGGGTATGCCTGACCAGTGAGGATTATACAAGGCTGGGGTAAGAATCAGAGGAATAAGTGGTCTAGCGGCACAAGAAGTATGTGTCTATCCCTGCCTGACTTAACGGCTATCATTATTTGCTCAGTGGGAACGAGCCAGTCTGCAGAAGCTTTACTCCATTGCTGATAATAGCTACTACCATTAACCGCCAGTGAGCTACTACACATCCCTATAATTGCTATACAAGCCTGGGTACGCCTGGCCAGTGAGGATTGTGCAAGGCGGGGATGAGAACCAGAGGAATAAATGGTCTAGCGGCACTACAAGACCCTATGTATGTGTCTATCAACCAGAGGCTGTTATAACTAAGTCCCCGCACTAAATTGTTCAACATCTGGCGGATCACACATAGGACTGTGTCCTTGGGCAGGCTCGGAAATATCCTAAATTACCTCATGGACTTCATGGTGCCGGAACTGCAGACACATTTTGGATAGCAACACTTGCATCATTGAAGGAGTTAATTTTAAGCTTGCTAAACATCATCCCGTGTTGTTCCCCCACCCAACCCCCATTACTTACAACCCTATTACAGCTCGAACTGTCACTTGTTACGCTGAACTGGTCTGTAACGGGGTCCGGAGACAATAGCCAGCAGGAACCAACGACCTGTATCGGAGGGAGAGAGGCCATCTGCGCATTCTAGTTGTACTGCACCAAGACGCTAAGAGGCCCGACGTCTGTAGGGATTTTGGCCATCCTTCAACACCCTGCTACAGATTGTCTGCACGCCTCTGCGGCTGTAGGTCTGAACCCCACAAAAGTCTCCTCACAGGGGTATCTGTGAGTATATCGTGGGCTCATGTATAGTTAAAGGCCCTGGACGTGTTCTTGGTCATTATAGCTGAGTAAGCTGGATCATACACTGCAAACCTTGCAGAGGGGGCATAATTCTTAGTTAAGGTACCATCTGAATTATTACTGTCTTCTCTGTTAAGGGCAATTTTTTTTTTCTGCACCTGTAGGGGTAGTTCTAGTTCTCTTTATCAGAGGCAACTGATAGAAATAGACAACTTATCTATTGTATGTTTACGCTGCATGGTGCACCATCATATTTTATTGCCTATTGTGTTTCTTGGGTATGAAAAGGTACATTGAGATAGCTACCTCTAATGCGCCTACTAAAATGGGTAAAACTCAGAAAGCATCTAATGTTAAAGGCCCACCATCCCTCCTAAATAACCGTCCCAGTCACCTGGGGAATTAGAAATCCCAGTGATCTTTGACACACAACCCCCTTCCCCATCGTTCTCGAAAGAGACGGCAAAGGAAATATCTCAAATTCTCCTTCTACAAATTGATTTAGCCTTAGAGCAAAAATTAGACCAAAAATGTCAGAGTTTGCAGGAGATCCTTTCGGCCAAAACCACGCAGGTTAATGTTAATACCAATCGAATTGAAGCCCTTGAACAAAGAGTAAGTGACTCTGATGATATAATCACCACGCTCCAGAACACAGTGGTGTCTCAATCTAAACTCCTGACATCCCTAACTTATAAAATGGAGGATACTGAAAATTGCAATAGGCAAAACAACCTACGATTTATTGGTATCCCCGACATAGTTAAGGACAGGCACCTGTTGACATATCTACAAACGGATCTATTTGCGGCTCTATCCCTGTCCCCCGGACATGCCGGTATGTCTATCGAGAGAGCTCATATATTAGGATCAGCGCACCAGGGTAGGGATGAGAGTTCCGAGGGCAGTAATTGCCAAATTCCTCAATTTTAGGGATAAGGAGGCAGTACTACGTGCATATAGGGGGTGTAATCCCTTGCAGGTCAATGGGAATAGAATCTTTATCTTTCAAGATTTTTCAGCACAGGTTTCCCAAAGGCGCCGTGAATTTACTCTTTATGCAAATTTCTACATGACCATAATGTACGTTTCGCGCTGCTCTATCCGGCCAAGCTCCGTATCTCCACAGAGATATGGCCACAGCCAAGGCTTTTATAAAACAAATGTATATCCCGGGGGAGACCCCACTTCAGCAAACACCTCCGACTTAATTACTGACCCAAACTAAATGAGTCATGTAATATGTGACGATTGGCGCAATGGAGAGCCATCTAGAATTTAGTTGGTGGCTGATTTCGATATTTCTCTGCTATTTAGATTGTATACCTATTTTAGATTATATACCTGTTATAGTTAAGTTCTTATGCCCCATTCCGCTGCAACAGGGGGGAGGGGCTAGTTAGAGTTCTGGAGAAAAAATTGAAAACGGCGTTAATTAGAGTTCTAAAAGTAAAAGTAAATGTAATTATTTATAAGCACATGTTAAGGCTCCAGTGTTTTGTCGTATGGCGCATACGGTGTGTTGGTAAACGACCTGCTGCATGGTTACTGTTCCCTGTTTGAAAAGCTACCTCATTAACCCAGGCTCAGTACCCTGGTCTTGTACATAACACGATAGTGATTACAATGTCTCAGATGCTCAATGGCACAGATACGGAGACCTGATCAGGGGGGTAGTGGAACACTGCCGCAGGGGATGAGACTAATTTCTTGGAATGTGGTTGGAATCCATGCCCCTATAAAGAGGAAAAATGTTGTTTCTCACCTTAAAAAGTTGAGGCCTGACATAGTTTTCCTCCAGGAGACCCACTGGTGCAGAGCGCAGGACACGACCCTAAGAGCCCCCTGGGTTGGCGAGTGTATCACAGCATCATTTACATCCAAGAAAAGGGGGGTGGCTATACTGTGACATCGCAACCTTCAATATCAAATTGAGAACCAAATCCTTGACCCAGATGGGAGATACATAATACTACACATCAAAATTGGACAAAAACCATACACGTTAGTTAACATTTATGCCCCTAATGGTCCCAACCAGACATTCTATGAAAACTTATCACATATTTTACTGCAGCAAGACACCCCGGGTCTCATTGTTGGAGGGGATTTTAATGTGACAGACAATCCTGCGCTAGACAGATCAGAAATACTTCCCACCCGAGCATCACATGTATGGGAATGCATACACCTCCTCAAAAACAGGCATGATCTGATTAGACCCATGGAGACTTCTAAACCCCACGGACAAAAGGTACACTTTCCATTCACAGGTGCACAAAACATTCTCGTGAATTGACTATCTCTTGATAGCCAACCACCTATTCACCAACCTTGTAACAGCAAAAATCTCGGATATAATGATTTCGGATCATGCCCCAATATCCATTACCTTGAAATTACCTAATATCTATCC
Organism: Limnodynastes dumerilii; assembly: GCA_011038615.1. Lineage (NCBI taxonomy): Eukaryota > Metazoa > Chordata > Amphibia > Anura > Limnodynastidae > Limnodynastes > Limnodynastes dumerilii. The sequence continues at coordinate 49,859 of WWET01002123.1, forward strand.
CACGCGTTATAAATGGTGTTTTCCAGCACATTTATTCTATTCAGACGCATTCCACTAGTATCTTAATTCCTAATGGCTAGAGTTTGTTGATGAGAATCTGGAGCATTGGGATACGCCAATACTCTTTTGCAATACGGCTAAAGCGGTGATGAGAGTCCATATAATGTCATACCAGGCCAACAGGAGGAAAGATGCTCGTGAGAAACATATATACTACTTAAGAGTATGCAGGATGCGTATGCTCGCTACAGCGTAGATCCCACTGACGACAATTTAAGGCGATATACGGAAACGACAATTTAAGGCGTTATACAGAATAGCGACAATTGTTGGAGACCTTCCTCTTGTCCCAGGCCCAAACGTATCTAGATTATAACAAAAATCGCTTCTATCGATGGGGCAATAAACCTGGAAAGCTCCTGGCGAAATCTATCTAAAACACAAAAAAAAAAAAACCTTTATACCAAGGGTTATAGACCCTCATGATAACTGTAACTACACTGATCCGGATAAGGTTGCGCAAATATTTAAACGTTATTATGAACGGTTATACACAGCTGATCCGCAACAACCCATACTGCATGATCAAATATTAGATTCGGCTAAATTGCCTAGGATATCCCAAAACCAAAGAGAGATTTTAGAGGTGCCAATTTCAGAGGCAGAGGTTAAGATAGCAATCACATCCCTAAATAACAACAAATCCCCAGGCCCAGACAGATACACTGCAGAGTATTATAAAGCTCTCAAACACAATATTACTCCCTTCTTAACCACGCTGTTCCAAACTTTATATGCTGAACAACCGTCTTTCCCGCAATTCAATGAAGCCAATACCATTCTTATTTTGAAGCCGGGTAAATCCCCTGACCTAGTGCAATCCTACCACCCGATAACTTTACTTAATCAGGACTTCAAGCTATTAGCAAAAATTCTAGCGAGTAGACTGCAGTCTATCCTTCCTAAGCTCCTTACCCCACATCAGATGGGCTTCACTCATCATAGACATTCCGTTAAAGGGGTGCGAACTGCAATTGCAGCAGTAATCGCATCAGCCCGGCCAGAACGCACCACACAGCATAATATCCTGCTCAGTATTGATGTGGAAAAGGCCTTTGATCGGGTCTCATGGACCCATTTTCAAAAAGTCTTTGAAATACGCCGATTTGGGCAGTATTTCCCCCACTTCATCAAATTCTTATACAATAACCCACAAACCACACTCCTTATCAATGGCACAGACAATCACACAGTATCCATGACACGGGGAACGAGACAGGGATGTCCCCTGTCCCCACTCCTATTCAATTTGGCTTTAGATCCACTGCTGCGCATCTTACAATCGTGGGACACGGGGGATCAAAATTGGCAATACTTACACTAAAATCGCAGACGATCTTCTACTATATATTGCAAACCCACAACACTCATTGGGCCCAATCCTGCATAAAATATCCGAGTTTGGAGAAGTCTCTGGCTTCTCCATTAACCAGAATAAATCAATCGCAATGCATTTGGGTCCGAGCATACAACCGACATGGGTCAAGACCCACTTCACCTATTTGGGAGTACGTGTAACCAAAAATATACATACCCTATACACGGCCAATATGCAACCAATAATCGACAAAGTGGTAGCTGAAATCTCTAGCTGGGCCAAGTTTCTGCTGTCATATCTAGGTAGGGCTCATTTAATCAAAATGATTGCCTTCCCTAACTTACTTTACCCCCTACAGATGTTACTCATACTGTTGTCCACTAGGGATGAAAAACTATTCTACAAAACATTCCGTAATTTTATATGGAATAATAAGCGGCTCGGAATAAGTCTAATTAGGTTGCAGCAGCGCCAATCTGCAGGAGGGATAAATTTCCCAAATTTAAAACTCTATAACCAAGCCAGTCAGCTCCAATCCAATAGATTGGCTATCTGGGATACGCTAACACACTTGTAGAACAAGCGTTCATGCCAGCCCACAGTTTGACAAATTTTCTACATATGCATACGCCCGACATACCTGAGGACATACGTGACAACTGTCTTCTGATGACGGCCTGAAAAACATGGCGTACTATACGTAAAAAACGTAGGCTTAACAGTTACCAGACTTTACATTTACCATTCTTAGGCAATTTAGCTTTCCAAGATGGAAAGGCAGCATATCCATTCACGAGATGGCCAGCTAAAGGTATAAACACAGTAGGATCCCTGGTAGACACACAAAGAAGAGTAATGCTAACAGAGTCCCAAATCCGAGATAAATATGAGCTGCCTGCCACTAACACATTTGCAATACACCAGGCTAAACACTATGCCCATTCAGTGACGGCCAGATTCACGCGAGAGGATTGGGCGAATGATCTTGACACCATAGTGAAAAAACCTCTGGAAATGAGGAATGCAATTTCAAGACAGTATAACCTGCTCAATATGCCTCAGGAGGATACAGGCTCCCAGAGAGGCCTTTTGGCATGGGTAGGTTTCCTGAAATGACAGTGGAGGAGGTGCTCAAGGCCCTTACCTTCTTGTGTGACACAATGAAAGCCAGTATGTATAGAGAGATGTTTTTAAACATTTTTCATAAGGGGTATTTTTCACCTAGCAGAAGCCATGCGGCAGGTCTGTTGGAATCTGGGAAATGCCCCAAATTCCATCACTCCGACGCTTCCTTTTTCCATTGTATCTGGGAGTGCCCCATGATACAAACTTTCTGGAAAAAAATACAATTATTTGTGTCAACCCACTTATTTAATTACTTACTGATATGTCCGATGTGGGGGGTGATGGGCATTATTAGAAAGGAAACTCAGTGCACAAAAGAACATAGACAATTCCTCTTAATCCTCTCAGTTGTTGCTAGGAAATGCATTCTACATATGTGGATCAAACAAGAGCCTCCAACGCTAACTTTATTTCGATCTAAACTGTACTTTGTGTTTAGAATGGACTGGCTGGAGGCCTCACTTCATAAGGAAAAACAAACAGAAAAGTTTTTTACCAGCTGGGAAAATTATATAGACACATTGGGCCGGATCCAGAACTACGTCCGTCTTCCATAGACGGACGTAATTCAATAACCAATATCTACGGCGCATGCGTAGTAGCTATTGTACGTAATCTGCGTATCGTTTCGACACGTAGATTGCGTATATGCGGTCTAAAAGAAGACCGCATAAACGCAATCTACGTATCGAAACGATACGCAGATTACGTACAATAGCTACTACGCATGCGCAGTAGATATTGCTCTTTTGAATTACGTCCGTCTATATAAGACGGACGTAGTTCTGGATCCGGCCCATTGTACCCATCTATTAGGGATAGCCTCCATAAGTGTTTCCATCAAACTAACTGGTATCTAACACGCTTAGACATGGATGACCCCCCCATATTAGTCACGAATGTAACTGCATCCACCTAGCTAAGCAGTATATAACTATAAAATTATTGATTGTATCGAGGAAAAGCAATTGCCTACCGGATCAGAGGAATAATAACATTGCTGGCGTAACCTCTGTATTAGTCTTTTCACTGTGTATTCAGTTCTAGCAAAGGTAAATACTGGATAAATACGATGTCTCATTAAGCGGGGAACAGCTCAGTTCACTGACGACTGACCGACAGCTCCTCAACTTGTCGCGCTGGTCGAGCGCCAACTTTGTATGTGCTTTTATTGTGATAACGCATATGCTTTTTGTCTATTTCACAAATGCTGTACAGATATTTACTGCAATCATTTGTACTGTACTTATGTATATGAAACTTGAACTCTAATAAAAAAAAAAAAAAAAAATAAGCTGCTTCTGAAAAAAGTTCTGCGAGAATAAAAGCAGGAACATTTGTAATATCTAAACATAAAATACACTGAAAATAGAGGTCAGGAGACCTGAACTAAGAATTTTATTTACACAAATCACCGCGATTTTCTAGTGATTTGCAGCGTGAATTCATAGAATTCACTAAGCTGCAATTTTTAGGTGATTTTTTCCAACTCACACGAGATGCTGTGAGTTTGCAAGGGGTAAATCGCTGTGCTTTTCTATAGTGAAGCACCGCAATTTGTCCTTGAAAAAATCGCGGCAGCTCATGTGAGTTAAAAAACAAAAATGCAGCATGGTTGAAAACCTTAGCCATGCTGTGCTGATAGATCTACAAGACTCAGCAAGGCTTCTAACCATGCTGCGCTGTGTGCTCCGTGTGTTAAAAAAAAAAATAGTGTGTGCACAAAACATACTGATAAAAAAATACAATGTGTTCATGTGTAATAAACCTTTTCCCTAACTAATATTAACCCCTAATGTGTCCACTTACCTCCGGTGGTCCGTGTCTTATACTAAGTGTCATGTAATGTATTGTGTGGTGTAATATTAAAAAAAAAATTTTCACTCACCGTTTGCTGTCATCTGTCTTGGGAAGCCTTGCTAGATGTGAAGAATGTTCATCTGTTGCTTGGAGTCCTGGCTTCGGCTTCCTTGCGGTCTTTTCCCCTTCAGCTCTGGGAGCAAGTTATCTGTGCATACCAGACCATCTCAGGGATGGTGTAAGCGTAGGGGCAGCTCACTGGAGCTGAAAAAAAAAAAGTTTAAAAAAAAAAGGCCTTTTTAGTTAAAAATTAACCCCTTCCCCTGCCTGCCCCACCACCTTAACCTATGTTAAAAGATAAAAAATTAAATCCCAGCCGACAGGGCATACTGCCACTAGAAGTACAGGCACAAGCATGCCCATGAATGACAAGGCATGCTTGCGCTTGTAGAACTACTATCGTCAGCATGCCCTGCCCTGCCCCAAATCCCTACACATGCCCATTTATTTTAAAAAAACATACAGTGCCCTCTCCCCAAAAAATCTGAAACCCCACACGTGCCCCCCCCCCCAAAAAAAATAAAAAAAAAATCATTCCACAAATGCCCCTCTCTAAATAAAAAAAATATGCCACAAGTGCCCCTTTAAAAATAAAAAACATATGCCACAAGTGCCCCTTTAAAAAATAAATAAAAATGCCACAAGTGCCCCTTTTATTCAAAAATAAAAATGTCACAAGTGCCCCTTTAGTAAGAAAATAAAATGCCACAAGTGCCCCTTTATAGCTAACTAAATAACGGCACAAGCATCCCTCTAAAACTGAAATCCCCCCAAAAATGCCCATAAGATGCCCATAAAAAAATAAAAACATACTTACCTGGTCTGATGGGGGTCCAGTCTTGTAAGCTTTTAATCCGTAGGGGTGTCTTGGCAAAAAAACAAACCCTATACAGACAATGCAAACTATGGACATCCCTGCGCTAATGACAGTTCTACCAAACCCCCCCCATCAGACCAGGTAAGTATGTTTTTATTTTTTATGGGCATCTTATGGGCATTTTTTGGGGGATTTCAGTTTAAGAGGGACACTTGTGCTGTTATTTTTTATTTTATTTTTATTTTTGGGGGGCACGTGTAGGTTTTCAGATTTTTTGGGGAAGAGGGCACTGTATGTTCTTTTTTAAATAAATGGCCATGTGTAGGGATTTGGGGCAGGGCATGCTGGCGATAGTAGTTCTGCAAGCACAAGCATGCCTTGTCATTCAAGGGCATGCTTGTGCCTGTAGTTCTACCAGCGGCAGTATGCTCTGTCGGCTGGGACTTTCTTTATTTAATTTTTTTTACAGAGGTTGCGGTGGGGTGGGCGAGGGGAACGGGGTTTTTTTTAACTTAGGCTAAAAAAAAAAAAAAATACAGTCGGAGCAATTAAGGCTCCGACTAGTTTTTAACAAGTCGGATTGGCCTTGCACATCCACATACTACTCTGAGTAGCACTCTACGTGCTATTCAAAGTGTGCTATAGGATGCACGGAAGTGCATCCTTGAATAGCACGTAGTCAAATTAGCCTGTGCGATTCCGCATCGCACATGCTCGGAACTCTGAATCCGGTCCTTAATTTCAAGCCCAATATCAGGACTTTTAAGTGTGTTTATCTTGTGGGGTTATTAACTAATTATCTATTTAGCAGTAGTTGAATGAGATATATAATTTTTTTTGTGATTTAGTAGCACTTTAGTTGCACCTATATGGTGCTAATGAAATCATGTTATAATATTTAGTGTGATCATAACAATAGCCAGCCAGTGTACAGTGTGTATTTTTTATTGTTATAGTTAATTTTGTGAAATATTTCTAAGTATGGTTCATATTAGTAGTTTTTGATATATTTATTGGGACACAGCACAGGTTTTATGTGGAGATTTCTGTAGAATTATGTATTAATGCCTCAACATAATAAATGTCTGTAGGAAAAGATAATGGGCCGGATCCAGAACTACGTCCGTCCTTCATAGACGGACGTAATTCAATGACCAATAGCTACTGCTAATCAATGCTAATCAATGCAATTCAATGACCAATAGCTACGGACGTAGTTCTGGATCTACCCCAATGTTTGGTGCAATAGGAAAATAAACATTCAAATGTATATTAAGAACAGTATTAAGGTCACGCTATATGTTTGAAATTTAATATAAATTAAAGGCTGCGTAAAGAACCTTAATAGTATATTTAATTTCTGGCAGGATCATTCCAGTGAAGATGAATATAATGCCTGAACTCTTAGGACTATATTTACAGATCCGCTTTCACGTGGAGTTGCGCGCATATTTTTAGGTACGTATTAACTGCGCATGCGTAGTAACTTTATTTACGTAAGTTAGTTACATTGAATATACGCACCTAAGTGCTTTAGGCACGGGCATCTGAATCGCACTTGGGTACATCCGTACGAATGGGCGCGTAAAAATACGTACTTGAAAATTAACATGAAAGTGGGTGGGGGGGCATTTAAATGAACGCTTGAGGGCGTGGCTACACTGAATCGCACAGACGAAAGACATATACGCACGTAAGTACACACTTGGTCTATGGATATGTAAGTCTACAATTGCACGCCCGGGAGAGGAGAGTGACGTGGGTGTTGGTGGGTGTTGCCTTGCTACGTGCGTGCGTATAATGGCAACTAGGCAATAAAGACAGTAACCATATCTATAACAAAGTACCCATATCAGTCCCAGCACCCGTCCCTGGGAGGTCCCTGAGAGTCTTTAAACAGCAATAAAGTCCATACATTCACTGACTGATGCTGCAGAGTTCTGTCCGGATCAATGTATTGAGGGTCCCGGCCGCTCGGCCGATGCTCTCCACCTTACTTGGTGGGGCGCTGAGTCTCAGGCTCCCTGCTTTTGGCAGGCTCCCCAAATACCACAGTGCCAGCGAGCTTGTCAAGTCTGTGACAAGTGATTGTGGCTCTCCTCGGGTCTCTCCACACTGGCAGAGGAGCCACCTCAACCCCCTCAGTCCAACGATGACCCTGAGATGGCCGTTGGTTTCCAACTGCCAGAGCTTCCTGCAGAGAGAAGGGGAGGGACAGGTGGAGATGCAGCCCCCTCACCTGCTTCCTGTCGCAGGACACCAATCACAATAAACACTGAACACGCTATAAGCTATTAACTACACATTTACGTCTGCAGGGTAGACTAGGGATAAAAAGTACCATGGGCCTGATCCAGACCTACGATCTAGCACTGTGCATACTAACGCACAGCGTAACCTGCATGCACTCCCTCTGACACTCCCCCTGTCCTGGCGTAGTTACACTTTGTGACGCCAGTTGAAGGCTACTCTAACTTCAGCCGGCGTCACAGTGTATAATTACGCCTGGACCAGAGCGTAAATTACAAACCCTGCCCTCCCTGCCTCCCCCCACCTACCTTCCCTAACTCTAGCGTAATTACGGTGAGCGTATGATTGGCACGCCCCCTCCACCGTAATTACGCTAGACTTAGGGATGCCCGATCCACAAATAGGCATTTTCTTAGTTACGCTGGCCAACATCTGCCCGGCGCATGCGCAGATTGGCTGAACAGCCGATCTTATGCATATGCCCATCGTAACTACAGCGGCGGGTGTAGGTCTGGATCAGGCCCCAAATCCTTATGTGAAACAAGGTGCAGGGTAACTGTAGTCTTCTGTGTCCCCCTTGTTTCATGTAACACAAATCTATATAGTATACCCATTATGCAATAATGCAAAATGAAAGGCTATAAAAAATATTCACTAATTAGACATTTCCTTACTAATTATTTCAATTTTATATAGTTCTGAAAGCTTTTATCCTGTTTTTTTTCTATTATATTTCTATCTTCATCTTATCCAAATAATTCAAAATGTGCTTTATAATATTGTTTACTCAGGTCTGATTCCGAGGGTGTTTACAGTACAAACTGCTAATCAAGTTCTAGCATCTCAAATAAACTAGTAGGTAGTGGTTATGTACAACATTTTTATAGGAAATGCTAAGCAACCTAATAACGCACCTCACTTATGCAGGCAAAGGCTCTTATTCAGAGTACCGGACTTTCAGACATTTCAGACATCGAAACGATACGCAGATTACGTACAATAGCTACTACGCATGCGCAGTAGCTATTGTTCAGTGAATTACTTACGTCTATGGAAGACGGCGGACGTAGTTCTGGATCCGGCCCAATGTTACTTTAATGAAGAAACAGTAAAACTTCTTCCACTATAGCTATAAGTCTGGATACCTGTTATTGCAGACACAGTGGAAGCATTAGTCCTTCTTTTCTGAAATCCATGCTGTGAGCATTTAGCTTTCTTCAATTTGACACATCAATGTCTGTCAGATTGAGTACTCTTTATATACAGCTTATTTGTTGTCAGAGTCTATTTATGTCTGATCTGTATATGTCAGTGTACACTAACTATATTTGTGTATTGGGCTTGTCATGAAATGCTGAACTAAGGCTAATTGGGTTTGTCAAAGTGCACTAAAATCCTTTATATTATGATACTGTCCAACACATCTCTCAAGAATCCCTCTTTATATTTATACTTGCTTATAGTTTTAAGTAATATCTAGGCCTTATTGTTGCAAAATTGGTGTATCTAAGCTTGACATGAACTGTACAGATACAAATACAAAACATGTTACATGTTTAAACAGTGATAAGTTATTAAAGGGCCCTATACATGGCAACCAAAAGTCAGTGATGATATATACACTGGGATACTAATCCCTCATGTAATTAATTGTATTCATGATTATAATATGCTTAAACAATGGGGTAACTATTTGGGTGCAGTTGATATGACTGTTACCAGCCCGGATTTGGGGGTGGGAAGGGAGAGGTAGCAGTTCCCCTGACCCTGCAGTAATATTTTGGAGGGGAAAGTACAGGGCAGGGGAAGCAGGGGGGTAGAGTTGCATCATTAGGTCTACACATAAACTTACTATGGGGAACATATATATAAACCCTTTACTTGTCCTCTCACAGTTACCCTCGTGCTGAGTAAGTTGAATTTGTGGACCCTTATGGCTTATGTAGAGGTGGATGCATTTGTAGCCTGATTATAAGTGGTAAAATATACCATAACAATGTCAGGGTGATACTGTGAAAGGTTTTCAGTGCATGTATAGTGTTTTATGACATATTTGTGATGAACATATATACATACAATAGCTTGTGCTGAGAGCTAGAATAGTGTCAAAGGGCCTGATCCAGAGCTACACTGTGCCACTGGTCGTAGTTACGGCCTGCGTAGCTCTAATGCACTCCCCCGACACTCCCCTGGTTCCGACGTAATTACACTCCGTTACGCCGGCTGAAGGCTACCCTAACTTCAGCCGGCGTAACCAAGTGTAACTACGCCGGGACAGGACTGTAGTTAAGCACCACCCTCCCTGCATAATTTGCCTGCCTCCCACCGCCTACCTACGCCAACTACAGCTTAGTTACGATGTGGCACGCCCCTCACACCATAACAACGCTCTCAATACGAACGCCCGATTCACAAATAACACCAGTGACCATCATACATTGCAGCATCCAGGTGAGAATAATAATGAAGGGCTGGATCCAGACCTTGTTAAGTGCATGAACTTAGTTACTCCTGGGCTCGGACGGCGGGCGTAAGTGTAAGATCGGCTTCGCAGTCGATCTGCGCATGCGCCGGGCAGATGTTGCCCGGCGTAGCAGCGCCGTAGGGGCGCTGAAGAGTTGTGGGCCCAGGTGCAAAAAAATACTTTGAACCCTACCCCACCACACACACACACACACGAGAAATATAAATAAATAACAATAAAACTGTAAACAACCCCCTTTCTCCATAATAACCCTTTCTTATGCCTATATCTCCTACAAATAATTTAAACATTTAAATGTATGTACATTTATAAGGAAAATGTCTGAGTAGAACTGGGAAAAAAGAAGCACCCTGATTAGCTTTTTATGTAGCAAAAAGGGATATGTACCTTGGTATTCAAACAAAGGTCATTGTTCAGCAAAAAAACTGGAATGGAGCTCACAAAACAAATTCAGCACCAGAACGAAGACTCAGCAGACATTTTCAAGACAGCCTCATCCAGAAGTCAATACTCATTTTTCTACTCAAGACTGTTGGCCTGATTCAGACTTAATAATCTTCTTAAAATAAGAACTTAAGGTCACTCCTGGGCTAAACCATGTTGATTGCAGGGGAGTCATATATCATCTGTTGCAAACAGTACTAGTGTTGAGAGGTGATATTTCCCAGTCCACGTCTAAATAACAGCGTAATAGTAAAGCTGGTCAGTATCTGTTTTCAGTAAGCAATTCAAAGATA
>WWET01002123.1:62855-73177 GCA_011038615.1 Limnodynastes dumerilii
GAGGGAGGGGAACTGGAGGTATATTATGGGGAATACTGGGGGAAAGGAGGGGAACTGGAGGCATATTATGGGAAATACTGAAGAGGGGAAGGAGGGGTATTGGAGGCATATTATGGGGAATACAGGGGGGGGAAGGAGGGGAATTGGAGGCAGTTTCTCAGACTGTAACATGAGTGTAACATCTGCCCCGCGCATGCGCAGTAATTAAAAATGGCCATTTTTATGCTTGCGCCGTCGTAAAACCGCACCCGAGCGTAGGTCTGGATCAGCCCCTAGGTGAGCATGCCGTTCGGCATACTTTACCCATTCACTTTCAAAATTACCGTTATCCTTCCGCCGTCTGCAAAATCCTTCCGTCGCACCTCCGTCACTGCTATCGCCGGACGAGGAACAGGTGAGTGAACTATCTGTGCGGGTTAGGGTTAGGATTAGGATTAGGGTCAGGCTGCAGGGGAGGGAAGGTTAGTTTCAGGCTGCAGGGGGGGTCAGGCTGCCTGGAAAGGAGGTGTGGTTGTACCACTGATACAAGTATAATATTCACATCCCTGGCTTTATGACTGACGTTTAGCTACCAAACAATCCCTAGGTAGGATGTATGCATGCCCTGTGGCTTATTAAGGCCCCTTCCAAACATGCCACCAACTCCAAAATTGGAAGTAGTACCAGCCGGAGCAAGAGTCATACTTCCCTAAAGTTTGAGGTTTCCACAAATATGAGAAAGTATATAATCCCCCAAAATATGAACAATGCTTTGATCCTAGGGTTAGTTATTGGCCAAATCTCTGTGTCCCTTCTGGAGGCCACTGAGACGAATCCCCCCTGGGGTGGTGGAGTCTCTTGTCTCTTGTACTGTTTCTTTTTGAAGCCAGGTAACATGTGAATAGTACAGATCATTTCCTTTCTTTGCCTGACTCCTAGAGGGACATTTGGCTATTCAGCCAGACCCCTTGAGGTGACAAATGTCCTTCAGTAAATGTCTTTATTTTGTTCCCAACAATAATTAACAAGTATGTAGTGAAATATCGTTTTATTCAGATAGAATCCTACCTGTTCCTGACATGCATTAACAGAATAATTTTATTATGACGTTAGGTAGTTGTCAAAAACTCTTACCACAGAAATAAACGTTTCAAGCATATAGCATCATAACACGTGTCAGTGCCGTATATATCACCATTCCTGAAGATTTAGCTGGCGTCCCAGTACATCTTAGATGGAGCGATTAGGATGTGTTTTTAACAACTACATAACGTACTTTTAGGCGTTCCCTGTCTATTTATCTTGTTTTTAATGCTACAGATTGGTACAGAAGCCACCAAATTACAAAGGGAAGCAGCAGAACTAAATTGGAACTCTAGTGCAATTATACTATATCATCTGAAATACAGTGACTGTGTCCCACGGATTATTGATGAGGAGAAGGGTGTGGAATCAGCTCTGGATTGCATAAATGTGACCATTATTACTCCAATTAGAGCTGTTATTAACATTGTCAGCCTACTCCTCAGCTATTGACTGATTTGCTGTTACATAGCACTTGACTCTTATTATTATTGCAATTGCTGGTCACTAGAGCCCACTGCCTTTTATTATATATTGGTCTTGGCATGATTTATGCACATTTCTTCATATGTCTTGATCTTAGTGCATGTTCCCATAATGGGTATTAGATTCCAACTCACAATGGGCCAGATCCAGAGCTACGTTTCCATTACGTAGCGTGTTTACTATGCACTCCTCGTATGTACTTTGGCCGTTTTATGCTTTTTTTAACGCGTTTTTGCTGAATCCTACCTTAACTTTACACAGCATAAGTTCTGACGTACGTACAGGCTACACGTACGTACCTGCCTAAGCACACCCATGTCGTATGATTTAAATGCCTCACCCTACCTCCGTAGTGTAATTACGGGTGTCATAATTGGCACGCCCCTATGTATGTGGTTACGCTGTTGTTACTAGCCTGGTACGTACGTTCAGAGTTATGTGGTGTAACATCTGCCGCGCGCATGCGCAGTACATACAAAACAGCGTTTTTACGTCAGCGGCTACCGTACTTAGTTCTGGATCTATCCCAATGTCTTTTTCGTAATGGATTTTGGGACATCCAGGGGCGGGCCCAGACACTCCACTATATTTGGCTATTGGCTGACAGGCAGGTAAAGAAAGTTACCCTTTGACCCCTTTTTTGTGATTGTGGATTACACACAGTCATAGCAGACAAGCAGCATTCTCTACCTGTCTCACAGTCAGCAGCTGGACAGTGAATGGCTATCAGAGAAAATGTGGGATATACACACTGTGTACACCCTAATCTCTGCTTTAAATAGCTTCTAGCTGGATGTAACAATATATCTTTTATGATTAGTATCTTTGTAAATCTCAATTAACAGCAACAATGTAAATAACTTCAAAAGGATATAAATCCCCTCTGAATCAGCCAGGGAAAAGTACCAGACACAACCACCTCCAAGACCCAAAAAAAAGTCTCCACTCTAATATTTTTGAGTTTTTTACAGTGTGCTGTAAATGTTTAGCACTGTTCAATAAATGGATTTTCTTTTGTGATATTTATATTTGTTGTGTTGCATCTTCTGAAACAAGTTTCCTTCCTCATATAGTAGGTGCACTACATGTGGAGACAAAACAGACACTCCAAAACCTTGTGCACTACAATTTCAAAGGCAGGACAATACGAATAATGATCTCTCAATCTCACTAACATTTCTATAGCTTGATTGTAGGCACGTAGAGTTATCTTTCATTTGTTTTCCTTCTCTCTCTCAATAATAATATCATGGTTGCCGACTCTCCCTGACCATCCGGGAGACTCCCGGTATCCTGGGAGATCTCCCGGACTCCCGGGAGAGGACCCTTTTCTCCCGGAGACAATACAATGTCCGGGAATAGTATTATTCTCGGACACGGTATTGTCACATACACAGTGCCCGGCCCGCTGCACCCGAGCACTGTGTATGTGTAGCTATGGCAATACATACACAGTGCCTGGACTCAGCGGTCTATATATTTAGAAAAACAGCCATTTTAGAAGTTTTTTTTTTTGAATGGCTAAGTATGCTGATCGCCATTCTTACCCATTCATTTTCTGAACCCACCACCCACTGCAGACCCCATCAGAGAGGTGAGTAACCTTTCTGGGGACTTAGGGTTAGGCTATGGGGAAAGGATAATAAGGGTCATGGCCGCACCGCCATTAGTGGTTCAGGGCCGCATGGTCTGTCACTGGCCATGTGCAGTTGGCTAAGTCCCGTCTGCAGTGCTTTTACATGAGGGCTGGCTGGTTGCTAGGATACAATCCAGCCCTCATGTAAACCACAAGGGGCTGGCTGGCAAATTTTGGCCTGGGGGGCAAACCCACAGCAGTGGCCCATCGTTAAAGGGACATGAAGCAGAATAATTAAGCCACAGCTGTGGGACCCTTGTAAAAATGAACCATTCTACGCTTTCATTTATCACCTTGAAAAAGTCCTGAGACAGGGCGATATGCGTCAGTGTGCTGTATTACTATGATTACTATAAGGCACTATCTCTTGCTGGGCAGGAACTTTACTGTTGCTAACAGTGGCCAACGCTGATGTATTCTCAGATGGTCACTATTTAAGGAGCCTTTTTATTATCAGGGTGAGATAGAGCTTTGATAGTGTTCTGTACAAGCTTCAGCTTTTATAATGTTCCCATATAATTAATTACATGGGACATCACTGCTCCATAAGGATTTTTCCTCTTAAGGGTTGATAATATTTAGCATTTACATTTGGATAATCAGTAATTTGTGATACTGTATAATATTATAATTACTTTGAGTATAGTGCGTTGATTTTAATATATTTTTACATGTTTAATAAATGTTCTTTTATTAACTGCTGTTATTGATAAATTCGTCAATTTATTTACACATTCTTTTGCATGCAAATATAGTTTTGTAGTATCCTAGATCAGGCCTAGCCAACTTGAGGCTCTCTGGGTGTTGTGAAACTACAAATCCCAGCTTGCTTTAATTATACAGACATAGCCGATACCTGACATAGCATGCTGGGATTCATAGTTTCACAACACCTGGATAGCCACAGGTTGGCCAGGCCTGGTCTAGATCCAGTCCAATCATACTAGTGATCGCATCACTGGGAGTAGGGTGCGTTTTCTGCACCCAGATCACTTTATTAATATTGAGTTATACCAGCATCCTTCAAAGGCGGACATCTGCAAAAAAAATACCATAACAAACAATGAGACTTTTTTTTTTTTTATATGTATTTTATTGAAAGGAATACATAATATCAGTATAAACATGTCACACAAAAATATGTACCAGTACAGATTTTCAACGCTTAGACATATCAAATAATTTAAAGATTAACAGGTATTCCCCTTTTTTAAGGTATTATTAGAGAGGAGATAACTATAGTTAGATTAGGAGCAAAAGAAGGAAAAGAAGAAGGAAGGGTGGCTAACCGTCAAACGGAAAAGAAGGAAAAGATAGAAGACGTAAGCAGAGTCTCTCAGGCCTGATCGCAGAAGATAGGAAGGGAGGCCCCAAAATGGGTGGCCCACGGCTCCCATATTTTGCAAAATAATTTTGTTTTGTCATGTAGAATGCAACTCACAAATTCCATGTTATATACATACCATGTCTTGTCGAGCACGGCCTGCAATGTAGGTACCGTGGGTTGACGCCAATTTGATGCAATCAAACACATGGCAGAAGTGATATGGAGGATTAACTTATTCTGGCTTCTGGTCGCTCCTGGGACACACAGGGAGAGAAGGAAATATTGCGGGGAAAGAGGAATATTAATTTGTAGTAGTGAGGATATAAATTTGTGTATTTTAACCCAAAGCGCTCTGATCCTGGGGCACAGCCACCAGATGTGTATATATGTACCTCTGACCGAACAACCCCTCCAACATATATCTGCGTTCAAAGAAGAGAATTTGGCTAGTGTAGTTGGGATGCATATGGAAGTAGATGCAATTGAGTCTCTCACCTCCTCACATTGTTTCGAATCCAGGGGGCTCCCAAAGTCTCTGTTCCAAGCATTTTCATGTATATCAATAGTTTCTGACATATTTGGAGCTAAAATCAGGTATAGTTCGGAGATCAGTCCTTTAACGGTGAGACATCTCCTACAAAGGTTTTCAAAGTTTGTAGGTTTTTGACTATCTATTACAGATTTTACTGATGTATAAAAATGGCATATTTGCAAATATTGATAAAAGTATTTATTAGAGACCGAGGGCCGTATTCAAAGTGTTTAGCGATTTTTACTACTGCGCATGCAGTAATTTATGTGTTATACGTCCAGTACTCTGAATACGGGCCCGAGAGAGCTTCCCTAAGATCAGAGAAAGGTGGGAACACTGAGCCTGAAACCAACAATGAGACTTTTTATTATCAATATAGAACCCACAATACACAGATTATTCATAATTGATGACTGCTGTCAGGGTTTTACTGCTGATTGGTGTGTGCTCTTGTATGGGACATCCAGAGGCGGCCCATGGCATTGACGGTATAGGCAGCTGCCTAGGGTCCCGCAGGTCAGGTGTCCCTAGGGGGCCCCGCGCCTACACCGCACCATCAACCGCCACTGGGCTGCAAATGTGAAGTAAAGGCCCCGCGGGGACGCAGCAGTCAGTACAGTGCCGCCGGGTTCTGGCTGCCATGGTCCCGCGCGAGGCCTTTACTTCTGCTGCGTCCAGGCACTGTGTATGTGTTGCTATGGCAACATGGCACTATTTAGCAGCGTGTCGCCTAGGGCCCCGCAAAACCTAGGGCCGCCCCTGGGTGCATCAGAGTATGTTCATCTAGCTGCACTATCGTATGTAACTTACACAATTCTCTTTTGTGTTCCAGTAATGTTTAGCAGAAGAAATGAGCCCTGTGCTGTATATTATAGGAATCATATAATATCTATATTTAGTAGGGAAACCATATCAGTTATCTATATTTTGCTGAACTATGTTTTAAATGAAAAGAAATGTAACAATCTGGAAGATGCTGTATAGCAAATATGCCGGAATACCGAGCCAGGGTGTCCAGGAGTATCTCACCTGTCTGTGCTATATTTCATGCATTACTATAGAAACCAACAGTTCCCATTTTTATATTCCTCCGAGACTAATTACCTGTCAGAGCTGAGTAGCAGAGGCAGCACAACTGTCATCAGTCTGATACCTCGGATGGAAAGTGATGTGAATGAACCATTTCACACACCAGCATGGGTTAACATCTGCTTTCCACACTCATTTCATGAATAATGTCTGTACTGTCAGATTTAACCCCTGCAGCACAGACAAGCACATAAGTGATCAAATGCTATGATATCCTGGTATTCCATCTGCACATTTCCAAGCTGTCAATTTTTATTTTGCTGTAAGTGAAGCCAGGATCGTGAAATCCATACTCCAATGGTTATTGGCTGATTCCCTAAATAGACCTTAAACTGCATTGGATTCTCTTACATTTTCAGATACTTGTAGTAACTGGAACAGCAAACTCCTTTTGGGTGATTATATGCAGCCATTATTTGGTACTTTTTTACTTTCTGTCTGGCAATTTTTTTTTGCCTCTTATTCCTCAGGATCATATAACAATATAGGAATGTGGGAATTATTGATCTCCATTGAATGGGTTTCTTTTCTCAGCTAATTAAGCTCATCAATTGCATTAAGTCTGTCAATTATTTCATTACTGTAGAAAAAAGGATTAGAAATAAAGATTTTTGTTCTTTCACAGAAGAAATTTATTTTTTTAAGTTTATACATTTTAATTGTCCAGTTGTATCTCTTTGTAACCTTTCCTATAGTTAAGTGTTCACACATTAATATAAAAAAAAGTTAAGTAAAGTGTTTTTCTTGATCAGAAGAAATGATCAAGTAAGGTCGTTCTCCCCAACATTAGTTTACTCATTACATAAATATATGCATTTTACTGATTCACAACATTATATCAGTATTGCTAACACTTAAATTACTTAAAATACTAATATTTACCCTTCACCAACAAAAATTCAGTAGATTTCATATATTGTGAATGATCGTTTGCTCCCAAGCAACCCTAACGTATAATAATGATGATAATAATAATAACAATAATGGACCAGATCTTAATTTCATAATAAACAGCTAGAAAATCTCCGCAATTCAGCGGCTATGGAGGTCCCACTATAGGGTCACTGTACGATCCTAATTAGCATAAGTGTTAGGGTAGCACACTCCCCTCTCACTTATGGCATTTTGCAAGTAGGACTCTACCTGAATATTTATGCACCAGCCTCACTTATAATGGCGTCACAGAGCAAATGAGGATTGTGCGGAAGGGCTTAGCCAAGACCTTAACCTATCATTTAAATACCTCCTCCCTCCCATTATGCGCACCTGCTTTAAGCATGACACCCCGCCTTGCCCCACCATCGGATCAGTCTGAAATATTAATTTAGACCATGGGTTCTCAACCCCTTCCTCAAGTACCACTAAAGGTCCATGCTTTGCAGGTCTCCCTACAGAACAAGTGATATAATGAGTTCCACCTGTGGAGCTTTTCATATGTAACTGTCAGTTATGAGCTCACCTCCAGGAAGGAGAATTGAAAAACATGGACCGTTAGTGGTACTGGAGGACAGGGTTAAGAACCCCTGATCTAGAGGATCATTTCATTAAATTTAATAGTATGATGGAGTAAGCTAATTGGAATTAAACCCCTATTACACCTAAACAATTGGCTACCTTAGTGGTGAAAAGAGCAAAAGGTGGATGCCATAGTGCCCATTCACAACATTATATCAGTATTGCTAACACTTATTAAATACTAATATTTAACAAGTATATAATAAGTAATAATAAGTATAATAAGTAATAATATATAATACTAATATGTACCCCACTCTAAGCCTCCACCGTCATAAGTAAAGGTCTTGCAAGATCATAACATTGGGCTCTGTTTATATAGGAGTTTATTTTTAAATGAATGAAGCTGTTCCAGGTTGGCTTCTCCTCGCAGCGAGCCTGGCAGCTTCATTCATTTATTTCACTAAAACTTACCCGCCCTGCGAGGTCGCGGGATGATCTCTGTGCTCATCGCAGGACACTTCATTCATACTTCATATGTGCAGAGACTCCATTGCGGGACTTTGAAAAGTTCAGAGTCCCGATATGAAAAACCCTGTGCATGCAGTCTTCTTATCGAGACTATGAAAGCTTCAGAGTCGTACGTCTCTCCCGGAGAGGTAAGTTTTGCTTTTTTTCTTATTTTTTTCCTACAGTTATTGCTTTTTTTTTTACAAGAATTTATTATTTTGTAAGTTTAAATTTTATTGGATAAAAAAACACTTATATTTTTGCTTATTTTTTTATTTTTTTTTACACATAGCTGTGTTCCAGCGGTGTCCCCACACATGCCCCCCTTTTCCTCCCCCTAATAACAGCTATTAGGGGGTGGAAAAGAGGATTATATGGGGACATCACTGAAATAGATACCTCCTAACGCCAGCCTGAGCTGGCGTTAGTTTTATGCTGGAGCGGTTCCGCTCAACGAACCGCTGGCCCGGGCCGGCGGGGTGATGTGTTAGTGACATGCATCGCCATGGAAACTGTAGTTTTTCATGGCGATGCATGGTTTTTAAATATCAAAAACTTCATTTTTCTGAGATAATGCCCATTTTCATATGAAAACATGCATTATCACAGAAAAATTATCTTTATAAATAGAGCCCAATGTCTTAAGAGACCTCGGGCCTGATCCAGACCTACGCCCGCGAGCGTAGCGTATGTTCGCCCAGCGTATAAACTTTCAAGCCCATGACACTCCAATTGATTGTTCCGACTTACGGCGGCTGAACCCTACCCTAACTTTTTCAAGCGACCGTGCAAATTTTCGTACCGATACGTTGCTTGTACGGGGCTTAGCACGCCCATACTGTACAATTTAAATGGCTATCCCCGCCTCTGTGTAGTAACTCGAGCGTCCGGACTATCGTCGTACAAAACGCACGCCCCTTGGGCGAAAAATACGCTCAAAATACATTCGCTGTACGCTGATGTCCTTCGGACGACCGGAAGTTGTCATACTGCACATGCGCAGTGCGATTTTTCTCCCGTTTTTACGCTCCCGACCGGCGTACGATCGCTTGCGGTCGTAGGTCTGGATCAGGCCCCTCCACCATATCTCCTCTCCATGGCTTCTCCCTGACTGCATTTGACCAAAGCCTTGACCTGTAGGCAGCTGCAGACAGCAGTGAGAAACCCCCAATCACCACAAGCCCTGGTGCATAGTACAGCACTGTCTATAGATCAGCCGTTGGGTTACTTATAAGATTCCACAAAATGAAAGGAGCAGTCACAAAAAAATTTGCACGACTACACACATTGGGCTAGATCCAGACATAAGTAGGTACTTGAAGTTAGTTACTCCAGAGCTAAACCATGTTGATTTCAGAGGGAGTCAAGTTAATTGTATTCTTTGCATGCAGGGATATATCTTTGAATTGCTTACTGCACACAGATACTGACCAGCTTTACTATTACACTGTTATTTGGGATAAGAAACATCTAATACTGTTTGCAACATTTGAAATATGACTCCCTTGCAATCAACATGGTTTTGCCCAGGAGTAACTTTCCTCTCTTAATTTCAAGAACTTATTTAAGTCTGGATCCAGCCCATTGTAATTACATTTATTTAGACAAAATGTGACCTTTCTGAGACACTGACACAGCATAAATCAATGATGTACCTTATTTTTATTTATATGTGCTTTCAAAATGATATTTTTAATAAGATAAAAGATGTTTGCTTCATATATATATATATATTTTTTTCTTGACTGCAGTGTAATTAAAAGTCACCTGCTTACGCATATCTTTTTATATACAGTTCTAGGAAATAGGATCAGTTTAAATAGTTGTCATAGTTACAAATTTCTATATAATGTGATGGTATGCAGGGAACATTTCAGATATAAATCCATTGGTAAAGTATACACCCACCACTAACTATATCTAGTCTCCAGGCCAATGCAGCTTAATTTATTTTCAGCAGAGTCGTCTTTTCTGGAATAAACAGAGAGAAGAAACTAATAAGATCATTATTTTATAAAGCACGTTACCAATAGGAGCCAAGCATATTCCAATTATGTTTATTTAGCACCTGATTGGTTGGTATTTGAAGTTTCATTTAGTCTATTTTACAAGTCAATATTTAGCGTTGTTTTATACATCTAGGTATGACAAAAAAATTAAGTATCACAATCAGTATGTAACAGGATATAAATGTCTGACAGGTATGATTAAACAATAAATGTGAT
>WWET01002123.1:87912-128386 GCA_011038615.1 Limnodynastes dumerilii
CCCTCACCCACGATACTGCCATTGCCATCATGTGTCCCCAGCTCTCCTCCCCAATACTGCCAGTGCCATCATGTGTCTCCAGGTCTCCCCCTCACCCACGATACTGCCATTGCCATCATGTGTCCCCAGCTCTCCTCCCCAATACTGCCAGTGCCATCATGTGTCTCCAGGTCTCCCCCCCCCCCACAATACTGCCAGTGCCATCATTTGTTCCCAGCCCCCTCCTCCTCACCCCCACCCACAATACTGCCAGTGCCATCATTTGTTCCCAGCCCCCTCCTCCTCACCTTTCCACCGCGGCGCGCACTTCTCTTCTGCATCCAGACGGCCCGACGGCACTGCAGCGTAGGTGATGATGTCACACGTCGTGACATCATTACCCAGTGCCGCGTGCCCAGCCGGATCTTCACAGGCAGCGGGCCTGTGCTGGGCCCCCCTAGCTCAAGGGCCCGGTCGCAACTGCGACCCCTGTAGCTACGCCACTGGTCCCAGCATGGTGTAACCAGCCCACCTTTGATGGTGCACAGGTCAAGAAACTTAATGAAATTGTTGTGTGCATAAACAAAAGTACATTAAACTTAATTATTAATTTTTTTTTAGAAAGTTTCCAATGAAAATATTGATGTTTTAATTATAACTATAAAAATAGAAAAATCAAAAAATATTTTTTTGTTCTGTCACAATTAACATTGGACCCAATTTCCACAGAAGTGTTTATTCTATAAGTAAATATAAAGAAAAGGTGATTACATTTATAACTAATATCTGCGAATCATTCAGTGTTTGGTGGGTTCTGAAGAAGGCTCATTTTAAATTTTAAATTAAAAAGTTAGCTCAGAATTCATATTACATTCAAATGATATTTACCACTGTAATAAACCTTGGACAAGATCCAGACCACCGTACGCTTTCCATACGTGCGGGGTTCTGGCAGTAAGAACTCCCCCTGTCACCTCCCTCTTTCATGGGGGCTTTATGGCAGTTACGCTTACAGATCAGGGGTCTGTACAACCGCAGAACCGCACAAATGTGGGATACCCCTCCCACACTGTACAATTTACATTCTTCCACTGCCCACCTTTGCAGGCGGAGGGGAAGCACAGCCCCTTACTACAGATTTTCTATCGTACAGAACTAAGTTACGTACAATAAAAACTATAAAAGCTACGTATGCTTGCATTTTTATGCTAGCCGCTGTTGTAAAATCGCTAATTTGTATGCACTGCACATGGGCGCGGC
This sequence comes from Limnodynastes dumerilii, assembly GCA_011038615.1. Taxonomy (NCBI): domain Eukaryota; kingdom Metazoa; phylum Chordata; class Amphibia; order Anura; family Limnodynastidae; genus Limnodynastes; species Limnodynastes dumerilii. The sequence continues at coordinate 89,152 of WWET01002123.1, forward strand.
AGATGTTACTCAACGTAACTCTGATCGTACGTTCCCTCAGCGTGAATAAGAACGAAGGAGTGGGTCATCCATACGACACCCGGAAATACACTGTGTAGGCAGAGGGAGGCATTTAAATCATACAGTATGGGCCGGGTTAGGCTGTTATGTATGTCAATCCATTACGTAAGTCCGTACTTTCGCTTTGGAAAAATTAAGGTAGGGTTTGGCAAACGTAAATCGAGTAAATTACGTACAAGCAAGGGGAATGCCTAGGGGAGTGCATAGTACGATAGCGTAAATACGCTATGCAAACAAACATCTGGATCTACCCCTATGTGAATAAAATGCATGCGGCCTCCAGTCAAAACACCCAGGGGCGGCCCTATGTGACGTGCGACACAACTCCCCCCCTTAGAAAAAAAATTAACTTTTATTTTATTATTTTTTTATTATTATTTGCAAGCCTGGCACCACTGGCCACCAGGCTTACATGTGTGAAGTAAAGCAGCAGCCAGTACAGTACCACCGGATTCATCATCCCGCGGGGTCTTTATGTACTTTGCGTACGTTAGTAAGGTGCCGGACGCAAGTCTGCATCCAGTTCTTTTTTATTGATACTACTGAAGACTAAACATATTTGTTAAAATAAAAAGCTGGAATTATTCATAGAATATTTGATTGGTAGGATTCAGCTATAGTTTAGGATTTTATGCTTTAGATCTGGTGCGGAATATCATGATATATCTTTTCTTCTCTTAGTTATGACTCAGTAACTAATATTTGCGGTTATTCTAACTTCACTGTTTGGGTTTGATGACCTGTACAAAGGTTATTAATGGATTATAGCACTGAATGATAGCAAAAAAGGACCTTTTTGTTGTCTATGTCCAGCTCACTGCAAATGTGTTAATTTCTGTCATTAATTTTGTGAGTTAAATGTCAAACCTTTTAAGCAGTTTTCACATAGCTGATGGCTTACATAGATAATGTCTATGTGTAAAACCTGGAATATACTGTATGTAATGAAGCTTCTATAATGGATATGTGGAGATGTTGCCCATAGCCAACATTCAGAATCTAGGACCAGATTCACAGATTGAAGATAAGAGAGGAAATTTACACCTGGGCAAAACCAAGTCAAATTTCATCTGTTGCAAACAGTATTAGAGTTGAGAGGTGATATTTCCCAGCCCAAGTCTGAAATATTAGAGCACCACTGTAACTGACGTCATCTCTTATATAAAACACTGCCCCCTAGCGACCAAATGGTCATTAGGAGCAGCACCGCACAAGAATAGGAGGTGTCCTCGTCGTGGCAAGTGAAGAACAGCCCAGAGAACCGGACCAGTGAATTCAATCAACGGAAACCCAGACTCCAATCAAGTGCAGAAGATGCAGCACATCCAGCACCGCTTCCCCAGAGAGATGCAAGCAAACGGTGAGTGCCCAAAACTTTTATTCTTTTTAAACAACACGCATTGCATCCATACACTTAGAATAGGAGAAGATGACCACCGGAGGTAAGTGCACACATTAGGGAGCATAATTAGTTAGGGAATATTTATTTTTTACATGCAAACTTACTGTAATGTGTTAATGTATGTTTGTTGCACACTGTATTTTTTTTTTTTTTACACACACTACACACAGTGCGGCATGGTTAGAAGCATTACCATGCTGACGCTGATATTAATACAAGGCTAAGCAATGCTTAGCCTTGCAGTTCTATCAGCACAGCATGGCTAAGGCTTTCAACCATGCAGCACTTAGTTGTTTTTTTTTTTAACTCATGCGAGTTGCTGAGATTTTTTAAAGGGCTAATTGCGGTGGTTTTCTATTGAAAACCACCGCGAGTTAGCCCTTTAAAAATCGCAGCAACGTTTGTGATTTGATTTAAATCGCTGTAAAATTGCATTTTTGTGAATACCGCAATTTAAACCAAAAAATCGTGCGTAAATCGCAGTTAGATGAAACGATTTCATCTCGCCTGCAAAAATCGTTTTTTGTAAATAGAGCCCTTAGAGCATATCTCACAGAATATTATGGGGATGACTAGCAAGTTTTCCATATTTTCTTTTACCTTATGGTACAATGTTTCTTGGGTTATGTATGGTATGACCATTTCAGATGGGTTACAAATTGATTTGATTAAGTTTGCAGGTAAGATGTTTACAATATACTGGATTTATTTGGGCTATGTCTTTCCTCTGAATTGTAGGACCTATTATAACATAAAATTATGTATGATGGTAGCATACATTTTTTATTTTCATCTGATCAGAACCAGGAAAACTACATTTCTATACTTCATTCAAAGCTATCAGTTACTAGGTTAGAGTAAAATCCATTGCGTCAGACCATGGTTGAGCCTTTAATATGGAATGCTACTGGTATTAGAGGGATTATGGGGTGTGTAATCAGGAGCGCAGGTAATTATCAGATATAGATAATTTGGTTCAGAAGTGACAATAACAGAATTTATCATAACTAAAAAAAATCTGGAAAAGATTGGGATACTTTCTCAAGAAGTACAATATAAGATGTAGAATTTCAAACCACGACTGTTCCTTGCAAACACAATGGGCCGGATCCAGACCTAAGTTCTTTTCACGTTCCATCGTGTAACGTATTTATGTTAACGTAATTCCTATGCACTCCCCTAGGCACTATCGCTTATACATACTTTGGTCGTTTTACATTTACCAAACCCTACCTTAACTTTTCAAGTTGAACGTAAGTATGGACTCCACATACATAACGGCCTAACCCGAGCCATACTGTACAATATAAAAGCCTCCCTCCACCTACGTATTTCCGGGTGTCGTATGGTTGACCCGCCCCTTCGTTCGTAGTTACGCTGATGGTACATACATTCAGAGTTACATGGCGTAACATCTGCCGTGCGCATGCGTAGTACATAAAAATAGGCAATTTTACGGCAGCTGTTAGCATATAAACACTAGTGTGCTTAGGTCTGGATCTACCCCAATACTTTTATAACAAGAATAATCTTTCCAACATGTGCTCTATTGCGGAGGATTATAGATCATCAAGACAATGAACTAAATTTGACATCACTGAATGCCCATGTACAATTAAAGAAACACTCCAATCCATTTTTAATAAAATGTCATTTTATTTTGTATCAATGAAAAAAAAATATCCACACTTCAATAAGGAGCTCTGTGGCAAAACAAGACGCATTCCCTGATGACTTACATTTAATTGTGCTGATACCCAGAATCCTCTGGTTTGAGAATCTATTTTTCTTTGTCAATGGCTTCACATTTGCTCAGTACATACATCCATTCTATGCATAACAAAATTTGACAGCCATTTTGCATTTTTGGGGGGCTTATTTTAAACACCTGCTACTTACACCAAGTTGGGGCAGTTCTTTTTTGTGAGTCAGAGCGATATTTTTAAGAATATTGGGCTGGATCCAGACTTAAGTAAGTGCTTGAAATTAGTTACTCCTGGGCTAAACCATGTTGATTGCAGGGGGAGTCAAGTTAAAAGAAAACCAGGCCCCGCAGTTTAATAAATGATAGGCAATGAGTCATCAGACACTCACTCAGCCTATAAAGGGTTAATCTAAAAGTGGGGTGGGGTGGGGGGTGGGATAATAAGGTAGGGGTAATAGAGGGTTGGTTGTAGTGGGGCTGTAGGCGGGATTGGTTAGGTGACTTTAAAAGGGGTGGGTGAGTGTTAGGGTCATATCCTTTGGAAGGTTCTTCCTCCCTCCCTCCCTTAGTTTATGTTGTGTTAAAGTATTGGTATAAGTTTAACTGGTGCAGAAATAGAGACAGTCGATCTCTCATTTTCGGGCTGTCTCCATTTCAAAAAGCAGTAATTTTAGTTTGCTTTTCAGCCGGTGCATGGTGGGGCGGTAGCAGTGGGGGGTCAGCAAAAATGGGGGTGTTGGCGCATGGGAGATTTTGGGGGGAGGGTGGGGGGTCCGGTCTGGCAACTAACACAACCCGTGATCGTTGCGAGGACGCCGAACCCCAACACGGTGGGGTCCTATTAGGAACTGCCACCTTCCAGGTGCTGGGGTGGCAGTGTGAACGGGAATAATGTTAAGGTGTTCTTGCTGAAAGAACGGTCTCGAGGGGGTGCCTTTGTCAATAGACATTCTGTTGGGATGGTATAGTTTGGGTTGGGGGTGTAGGCTGAACCCCCCCATCTGCTATTGGGCCACCTAACACTGATTTACAGAGCTACTAAATTATATAGTCCAATTCATTCAATTAAGCGGTTGGCCCTTACTTACTTTAAATAAACCATGTACCCTTTTTAAACCGCAGCTTTGGTGTCTATGTATATATTTATGATTGTGTGTGGTCTGCGTGGTGTCTGATGGGTCATATGCCGTTTATCATTTATTGTATTCATTGCATGCAGGGATATATCTTTGAATTGCTTACTGCACACAGATACTGACCAGCTTTACAATTACACTGTTATTTAGGCTTGGGATAGGAAATATCACCTCTCATCTCCAATACTGTTTGCAACATATGAAATATGACTCCCCTGCACTCAACATGGTTTAGCCCAGGTGTAACTAATTTCAAGCACTTACTTAAGTCTGGATCCAGCTCATTGATGGTTAATTTCATAGGTAGCAATGACATTAAGCCTTGCTCTTTATGCCGTATGTCTCACTGGTTTCTAAGGAATTGGAAAGTATTCTCAAAACTATTAGTTTGTCTCACAAAAGGACTGCCTTAACATTGCGTATGGAACAGGTAAACTGAAAACCAATCATTTCCAATCCAAACCAGAAAATATTTTCAAAGTAAAATGTGAAATAACTAAATTAAAATGTTTGATTTTGTTGTTTAGAAAAACAGCTTAAATATCATAAATGTGTATATATATTTATAACATCATTTTATATTAGTTTATATTTTATATAGTCAAGTACTTTACTGTTAAAGCTGTACAACTCTAAATACAATATATTACATAATTTACCATATCATACAACTCAGACATCCCCTTAAGAAAATTACCCCAAAAAACAGAAGCATCTCAAATCTGAAATGTATGAAAACAAACTTAATGCTGAAAAAGATCCACAGGATTGTTTTGATAAATAAGATTGTAGGATATAAAATTATCTAATGTTAATGCTATTCATGCAAAAAAATCTATTTATGAATTTGAAGATAAAACTGCCCAATTATATGTAACGTTTTTGGCTGTTACTGGGACACACTACACCAAAACATAGTGTAATAATATCTTCACAAGGATCCAGAATTGCCAACTTTAGTCACATTCTAGCTTATTAAACCTATGTTGTATACATTTTTCTACCACAAATCCTACAGCAGCCTGCTGGGAATGAACAAACAGTTAAATCTTCTCTAGGTATTTTTCTACACCCCATAATTAATGTCACCCAGAGATACAACCGTTGTTTTCATACCTCTGTTATGTTCTATGTGGAACATAATTATTACGGATATTTTATTCTATGCATCTTGTGAGAAGAAAATGTTATAAATGGAATACAGATATAAATGATTATAGGGTGTATTGTTTATAATTCAGTTTCATACATCAAGCCAAGTTAATGACTATATAAGTAAGGACAATACTGTGGGAAATTACTTCATTAAAACAAAATGGACCTAAAATGTCTACAATAATGGTTAAAAATAAAGTATGGAGTATTTAACACCAGGAAACTAAGTTAGGGCAATTAATAAAAAATAGACTGAAGTATATGCATATGAACCTCCCAGTAATGTTACTCATTCACTCCATAGAAACCTTAAAGTGCTAAGTACATCTTTCCAAGCTATAAATAAATTCTCACATAGAGGAAAATATACAATCAGCTATTGTTTTCCAAAGGGGGGATTTGGTTACCTTATTCTTATTACACATAGGAATCCAGCTTAGTAAATGATCCGAGGGTACTCTACATAAGAAAGCATCTGCAATTAGTCTAGGACAGGAAGGTTAAATCTACATGCAAGGTATGATATTAGGGGAAATTGTTATAAAATAAGAGGTCCATGGAGAACTGGAATTTATTGCATGGTAAGGAATCTCTGTGTTTTGTAAAAATAGACTTTTCCAACCAAGATTACACAGCACTCTTGTTTTATAATCTTTTAACCTATATTCTAAGCTATATGTTGATTGCATAGTTTGTTGATTTTATCATTCCAAGTAAATACTGGTAACTTCCAGGATTGGTTGCTTTGATAGTATAATCAAGTATAGATGTTCTTGGTATCAGTGGCCAATGTGGAACTTTTAAAGTGGTGGTATGGACATTTTGAAGAGGCAGTGTGGAAACATAGAAAATAATAGAAGTGACTAAATTTATAGCTGTTCAACTAAATGAGTTGTTGAAGTGACAACATGGAATACCACCGTATACCGTCCCACTTCAGCCTCTGCTTGGAATGAAGCTGAGTATGATCCAAGCAACCCTTAAATCATATGATATAATGAAGAGGAGGGTGAATGGCATATTAGCTTTCCCGTCACTAAATGCATTATTTCTGTGAAAGCACATTCCCACATCCATGATTACTAACTCTGAAGAAAAAAGTAAACTACTCTGGTAGTGAATTAAGGTGTATAAGTTGTTTTTATTGCCTACTAGTCTGTTTACAAACTTATCATGGTAAAGTATCTTGAATTATAAAATGTTCCTTTCTTATAGTATGTGCAGGACAATACTGTCCACACAAAATCAGTAACAAGGGTGGAATTCATGTAAAGACAACCATACATGCTGTTATATAGTAGCCAATAGGGCACCTGGCCCAAAATAAGCAGCATTTAATGGTCCATTCAAAAATCGATAGGACCACTATCGAGAAAGCAAACATACCATTGGAAGATAACTTCTACTGGTCACCTTTTGACCATTATAACAGGTCTCATTTAAAACAGGCCAGTAGATAGATCAATAGAACTTCTCCAATTTGGCAAGATACCTGAGTGGTCAAATTGAACAATGGTCTTTTTTTCTGTACCTTGTGTATCACATGCAGTGATGGGATTGAAGCATATTCATTCTCTTTAACATGTTCAGTTAACTGGATCTTATATGGAGTTGTGACTCAAATGTAAAGGGATTGTTTCATTATAAAGTAAAGCAAAATGAAATGATGCACTACCATAAAGCAGACAAGAAGCACATTGTACGTGGACTTACTTTGCAGCCACTGTAGATTACAGTCATGCTTTCTAGTAAATTTGAAACATTTTCAGCACACTCGATTGGAGCAATTTGGAAACAATGGGGAGCTCCCTGTAGACTGAGCCATTTCGCTTGTAAATCCACAGTGATATTATTTTGTATATCCAATAGCTAAACTTAGGCATTGGACTAGCATTCCAATATTTATTATATCAATAGTGCACACCGAGGGATGAGCCATAATTGTTAGTAAATGTGCACCATTTCTATCCGTAGATTGCGTAAGTGCAGTCTAAAGACCGGAAATGCGTAGTAGCTCAATTCTTGAAACAACGTACGAAAACTACGTAACTGTGAATCCAGACGTTGGTGTGGAAATTATGCCTCTGCCCCTGAGTACAATAATAAAACTACAACCGTGCTCAAATTCCCATTGGTAAGTTCCATTATAATCTTCTATATAACACATTTTGTTTGTCTTTAGGTACACAAAGACTGATCAATTAAAGTGTATAGTACATTACGTCAAATGACTTTTATTGTGACCTTTGTGGTTGCATGCCCTTATCCCTGAGCTTTTTTGTGCAGGCCTTGCCTGAACATGGATTTTGAAAGAACTATGCAAACTGCACAAAGCCTGTGTTACCACTGATACAACTACTGTATAAACTGAAAATAGAATCGCAAACACAAAGGAGAGTTCACTTCAACCTTTAAAAATCTTCTGCCAATCTTGAACTTTATTAGAACAGAGAACTTGCTCTTTACACTGAAATACTTAAACAGAGCTTAAATTGGGCACATCTGTCAACCTGTCCATAAATCTCCAGAAATTGTATGACTTTGAAATGTGGCATCACTTTAAAAGTATATACTTAATAACATAAGATTTAAAGCTTGCTTTTGATGGTAGCTACCAACTTAGCAACCAATTCTCAGGCGAATTTGTCCATAAATGTCAATAACAAAACATTCTAAATCCTACCCAATCAACTGAATAACTATTGGGATTATTGATTTCGAAGAAAAAATCTAACAAACTGACTAATGGGATCTTGTCATGCATTGAATACCAAGAACTAACTCCTACTCATTCCCAGCCTCAAAAGCAATACCCTTTATTCTGATCTTACAATGGTTTACATCAATATTCTACAAACCTGGATGTTATCAGAAGGACATAAATACGTGCAGCAAGAGCAACTAATTTGGTGCATGGCATGTGTCACAAAACATACAAAAAAATCAAGGGGTGTAACCAGGTACTGAAGGCTGGCATTTTTGAAAGGAAGACCTGTATTAGAACACAGGGGGAAGGTTTAGAGGAAATGTACAGAAAAAGTACTTCACTGAAAGGGTAGTTAATATTAGGAATAGCATCCCATCTGAGATGGTAGAGGCTAACATAGCATAACACATTAAACATGCTTGTAATAAATTTAAGAATATTCTCAATGTTAAACTAAATTGAGGGTTAAATCAGGTCTAGGGTCAGTGTAGTTTAAAAAACAACTGAGCAGACTGAATGGGCCACGTGACTCTTATCTGCCATCACTTTCTATGTTTCATTATGTTTCTAGTTAAAAAATATATAATTTAGCTTTATTGCCGTTTTTGACAGTGCTACCTGGGGCAAAAAGACCATTTATAAAGGGGGTGCCATTTATAAAAGTATCTGCGAAATGTTCATTTTGGTTTTAATAGGTAATTAAAATACATAAATCCCAATACATTTATTGGTAACTTGAGATGGCCCTGAGTTTTATAACAACTATAGAAAAATAATCTTATTTTCCTATCTGAAGGTCTAGTGATTATTGTCAGATTACAATAACAGCTTGTAGCAAGACTAAATTTACAGTAAAGAATTTTCATCCTTACTATCAATTTTAAAACTTTTGAAAAACAAAAATCCATCCAATCTTTAGATATATGAAAGTAATGGGTATATACATTATACCTTGGATTGACAAAATATCAGATTTTGGCAACTTTATTTAAAACATTGGTTTTCTTAAAGGTGCCCTGTGTGTGTGTTCTTTAAAATATAGACTAGCAATGTCACTAGAATACAGCGTTTTTACCTTCTCTATTGTATAATATATAATCTCCCATGTCTCAAATAGGAACCTACCATAGATTCATTAATGAATCTCGGTATAAGTCATGAAGACACAGATTTTATTGTCTATAAGTAAAAGAAGTATTTATTTCTAGACTATATACCCTAGAATATCAAAGTGTCCACTGTTGCTCCTTTCGTGTGTACATTATTTCCCTAAATAATGTACCCTATTTATGAGGATCAGGCTGTTCAAGAGACAAATATACAGATTGCTTGGTTAGAGATAAAATTTAAGTTTATTGTTTTGGAACTTTTCACTTAAAGGAATGACTTGTTAATTTAGGTGGTGTTTTCTGTTTGTATCACTAGGATATAATTTTAACTTAACATTATAATCTCACGTTTGCTTGTTTTTTATTGTACTGGATGGCAAATAAATTTATAAAGTTAAATGCTTGTAGGTTGTTATTGATGTTATTAAGGTCCTTCAGTTGCTATGTTTTACCTTGCTTTTGAGGTTACCATAGTTGCCTTCACTGATGTCATATTAGTTTTGAACCAATTAACAGTGGTTGTCAATGTTGGCTAGAAGATGTAACAGGAAGGTCAACAAGAATATATAATGGGCTGGATCCAGACCTTGTTAAGTGCATGAACTTAGTTACTCAAGGGCTAAACCATGTTGATTTCAGGGGAGTCATATTTCATCTGTTGCAAACAGTATTAGCGTTGAGAGGTGATGTTTTATATAACAAATCTAAATAACAGTGTGATAGTAAAACTGGTCAGTAACTGTGTGCAGTAAGCAATTCAGAGATATATCCCTGCATGGAAATAATACAATCAACATAATTTAGCCCTTGAGTAACTAAGTTCATGCACTTAACAAGGTCTGGATCCAGCCCAATGTCTAAATTTGTGTAGGTTATTATTAAAGTTACTGATGTTCTTTAGTCACTTTGGGCCTGATTCCCACCTAAGAAGAAATAACCTACTACACATGTGTAGTAAGTTAGTTTTATTCTCTGCTATAGTTTCTTACTTTTAAGATTTGCAACGAGGGACAACTGCAGTTTATGTCATTAAAAAAGTTGGAGCTTAATTCTACATCGTGCAATAAGACAATGTAATTATTTTCTCAAGAAAAAGAAGCAGAATCAGGGAAGGTAATTTTTTTCTTCATTAAGAAGAGATACATTAATTTTCTGGTCATCTAGGTAAGTGAGCTCTCTACTTGTGCTGGGTGTTTGAAATCACGGTAGCACAGTGGCTGTGTGAGTATGACTTGTCTCCCAGCGCTGTGGTCATGAGTTCGATTCTTGGACTAGTGTGGAGTTTGTATGTTCCGTTTCTGCATGGGTTTTCCTCCAGGTGCTCTGGTTTCTTTCCACATGTTAAAACAATGCTGGTATAAATTAAATAAGTTAATTGGCTGCTGAATAAATTAACCCTAGTGTGTATGTATGTGTTAGTATGTAGCTCCAATGGGGCAGTGACTGATATGAATGTGAAATATTTACTGTATATGCTATATATAAACCTGTTAATAAATACATTTAAATGCCAGCAAAAACAGTATCTAATACTCATCGTATGGATCTTGTGACAAAATAAGTGAGCGCTTTCTGCTGGTTATCCATTACAAATAACATTACCTGTTACAGGTAATGTAGTGCTCAATTATCTTGACTGTGGAACAACCAGTTTCTTGGACTGAAAAAGGAAAGGTGCCTGTATTTGGTAGGAGGTTCAGTATAGAACGGACAAGAAGGTTTCTATCATAAAATATCTTAGTAAAGTTATTTGACGGTAAATATAATGTAGCATGTGATAAACTGTATATTCAATATTGGTTTAAAATGGATACACTATATACTAGTAAATTGTATATCTGTATATTTGTTGTGGTAGAGGTTTTTTTTTATTAGTATAAAGACATTTTTATAGAAAAAAAAAAAGAAACCCCTCTAATAATATTAATATTTTACTTTAACCTAAGCATCTGCAGAAAATGATGTCTATGCAACTTTCAACATTTTTTAATTACATCCAGAACTAGACGTGGACACTGCCTCAGAAGAATTTTAATAATTACACAAGTTCATCATCTCAGTGGGTTATAATGCACCAATGCACTTTTTTCTATATTATACTGTAAAGATAATAATGAGGTCTGCTGGGCAGCTGGTTCATTGGAAATACAGGAAAATTTGCAGGAACCAAAAATTTACAGGGATAAATTTCAAGTACTTGAAATCAGGGAAATGATGGCTTTTGTAAAACAGTTTATTGATTGGTTTATTACTGGCTGAAGTGAAAAATATCTTTCGGGATTTTAGAAAAGAAATTTGAAAAATAACTGGTTGTGCAAATAAACATGAATAAATTGCACTGTAGAATGACTTATTGTCTGCATTATGTATTCATATGTGCATTGTTTTTCTAAATATCCCTCATTATATTTAATGAATTGTATACTTTCCAAATGTTACTCTATTTTAAGTTACAAAGGTTACATATTTCTGTAGCACTTAATCATACCATACATGTGTTATACAAAAAAATATATAATAATGGATCAAAATCAGTTTGAAATATCTTGTCATTAATAGGATAAAATATAATTCAATCCCAATCTGATATTTTGTGAGACCATGACTAGTGTGGTGCCAACATATAATTGGTAGCTGGCTTGTCTATATATATGCCCAGGCTATTCTAGTGTTCAAACACATTATTCACATCTCCTGTTAGAATCCTGGGAGGAAGCGGTAGGGAAGAGTGGTTTCCTCCCAGTGCTGATACTCCAGTCTTTTAATAACGATTTGTCATTTGTATGAATGAGTACTAGCAGCAATATGTCTTTTGGAAAGCAAGGTTTCTATTGATGGACAGTAGTCCAACGCCTATTCAACTGCATCAAATGTATTTAGAGTGGTGATGGTCAACAATTAGCCCTTGGAGCTGTCAGCTTCTTTCTCTGTTCATGTCAGATTTGCTTGTTACATTGGAGCTCAGAAAATTTGTGGAAAATGCAGGTTAAATGGTATTATATATGTTCATCTTTAAGGATCAAAGGTGATGTGTGGCCCTTTGAATGGTTTTTGGACCCAACAATACGGCCCCTGAAGTATATTATCTTGCCCATCACTCGTCTAGTGTATTGTACTCTATAATAGGGTCTAACTGGCAAATTTTAGCTCATATAAGCGAGACTCAGTCTGGTAGCCTATATGTAAAATAAATATGTTCCATGACCTCCTAGACCAAAGAATCTGGAACCATCCTTAACAAGACCATTACATCTATTGATCTCAAAGGGGTTCCAGTTTATAGAGTAATCCATTTGCAATTTAATGTGGCTAAATACATCTTAGAGCTACAGGTAACACACCTGCACTATATATATATATATATATATATATATATATATATATGTTTAGTTACTGACTTTCATAGACAGCAAAGTTGTTACCTAAAGAATTTGGAGGGAGATCACCTATTTTACAATTTATTAATTCTATTTATTAAATTCTATTTTGATTATAAAAAAAGTACTTTAATTATTCCTTGAATGTTTAAGATCATTTGTACTACCTATACTAGCCTGTAGGTGGTGTAGAGAGCAGTTTATATTAATGCATAGTTATAGATTGCAGCCAAAAGCCGCATTCTATAAAAAAAGAGTTTCCATATTAAGTGCATTATGGAAGAAACGGTAGGAAGAATGAACCATCTATACCACTGCAACTACAGGTTATTTGTAACTATGTTCTGGAGTTAGTATGATCATAAATTCTTGAGAGCTTTAAAGAAAGATGCCCGTTATAACAAGCCTGAGGTTTACAGCTTATTTCTAGCAATATTGGCAGGTTGGACCCTGATATTTAAATATAGCATTATGTTTTTCATATACAAATAATCTGTGTAATGAAGATTATAAATTAATGTTAAGAACGCATGCAGTCAACTGCATATTTTACAAGCAATATCTATATTAAGGATCATTTCTTTGGCAGGCCAGAATCCAGCTGGACATGCAATATTTACACATCAAAAAAGATAAAATATTATATTCAAGTTACTCTGAAGCAATGTTACTTCCACGCAATGAGCTCTGGAAATAAGAGTTAAAATATTATTCTAATGAGAGATCCACCCTGAAGGGCTGTTTTGAGAATAAGCTGTTCAGTGCAACCCAACATAATGAATATTCCTAGCAAGTTTCAACACTTCTTCAGGACTGCTTAGAGGGAACAGTGCACTGAAGACATGATGATTAATTATATGACAGCATATATCCATACACATGTCTACTTTACATGTGCATATATGCATTCACACACCCACTCACACGCATGTACAGCGTATGCTATACATGAATCTCATCCTTTTCACACTCTGGCGTTACTGGCCTTGAAACACTAAAAATATCCTGACATGGTATTTGGAGAGGACTAGAGGGTGTTTTGGGAGGTGTTGGGGGGGCTTTCTTTTCTGACAGTAGTTTCAGGATTTCTGACACCTGCTGTTCAAGGGCAGTCATGCGACAGCTTAGTGATTGGATGTCGTCCTTGAGTTCATGTTTTACCTCTTGCAACGTGGTCTGTAAGGCTTGTTCAGGGATTGGGTAAAAAGGGTGCTTTGCATCTGCTTGAACGGGGCTATGTTCAAGGGGACTACGCGTTTCCCCTGCTTTGTCTAACCGAAGGTCACTTTTTGTAATACCACTGTCACAAGAGTCTGTTTTCCTCAAGGGATTTTTAGAAACTCCACTTTCTGGGTCAATACATTTGGGATCATCTGACAGCAGGCCCATGGACTCTGCTTTTGTGACATTGTTCCAGTCCTCCTTCTTCTCTTCTTGGACCTGCACGTTGTTCTTTAACTTTAGCCAACCCTTTGCATTAGCATTCTTCACCCGCATGGGACTAGTAACTTTAAGACATTTGGAGTCACTGCTCCCATTTGGCTTTAGTTCTAGCGCATCTCGGTTGTTCTGTTTCAAAGACTCGCTGGTTCTAACATAGGAAAGAGATGTCTGAATGGGAGTTATCTGGGACACGGTTACAACGCTGGTGCCAGTTATGACCGCTCCGTTGTGGAAGGACCGGTTCTCCACTTGGAGCTGGTTCCTCTCCAGGTCACTGTGCGTTGAACCTTGGTTTCGTAATTCTTTCTGCTGTTTGAATTTTTGAAAGAGTTTTCGCACGGGATGGTCTACAGGGATAGTCAGGGTCACCTCATTCTTCTGCCTCTGTCGTTCTTCCTCTTCTTTCTTTACATCACTGATTTTTCGGAACACGATCTAAAAAAAAAGGATACAATGGAAAACAAATCATTAAAAACCAATGTTTCTCTAGAAGGAATAAAACTGGCTGGGCCAGGAAAGTTATACATTGCATTTCCTTTTTATTTATAAACCTACTGCCCTGAGGCAGGAGACAGAATGCTGTAATAAGCAGTTGGATGAAAATACAATCCTATTTTATTATAGCGCTTACATTTCCATGTGCAAGGACTGAGAACACTGTTTGTGTCTGGAGATGACACATCTGAAGATGTACATTTCACGGAGTCTTAGAGAATCTATAGCTCAAGGACCATTTCACAAATTACTTATTTTCTGCTCATCATTTAAAAGCGAGTCATTGAAAGCAAGTTCTGTAATTCTGATACAGCCATGCAAATGAAGGGTCGCAGTCTATAATGCTATTTGCTCGAGTAGCAATAGAGCAGAACATCATTCCTTATTAAAGTGTTTCGTTGTGGTTTTGTTAAATGTGTGTAAATGACAAATTACTTTTTCATTGACGTTTATATGTACCAGTGAACAATGTGCACCAAAAACCAACTAGGGGCCTGATTCACACTTAAGAAGCTTCTGCTTCTTAATTGCGTATCTGGCTGAAATTACCTACTGCGCATGCGCATTAGGTCATTTACGCTATCTACGTAGCCTTGGGGCGTATTTAGGTAGCAGTGGGAGGGTGGAGGTATTTAGATTAGCTGGGGAAGGCATAAATTGCATCATTAAGCACCGCCCCCTGCTGCATCTAATGCTTCGCTCCGGGATCTCCCGGCGGGAAGCTGTTAAAAGTCAGCAACCCTGGGGTAGTAACAAACAGACTGAGTAGGTCAGCTCACAGACTTACAATCTATAGGACATTGGGGAATGATACATAAGCGCAAGTGCTATACATATTGTATCATACAAATGGACCAGCCAGGTAAATGATAAAATTGCTCAGGGCTCTGTATGATCCAGTCACACAGCAGTACCAGCAGCAAAACTTTAGGGTTTTTAGTATGGAAAAAGAAAGTGTTCAAATTTGTTTTAATCACAGTGGCAGCAGCGATCTGATGCAAGATCCCGATTGCATCCTAATTTCAGTAGAGGCTTGTACGAAGGTAGCCAGACCCTACCTTCTACATAGGTGCAGAAATCTGAATTGTTCTCACTGCAAAATCTGAATCCCTTCTTCCCTTCCCCCTCCCATAACACTTTTGCTTCCTGCCGTGCCCCTCAGAATTTTTTACCAGGATGGAGCGCGGCATGCACCGCTTAACAAAATAGGGAATTTTTTCGATTCCTAGGGATTGAAAAACGCTCCTTGTAGTATATCTGGATCTGGTGCATTGCTATTAGAAGTATTTTTGGGATTTCATTAGAAAAATCCTATATTTTATTTTTAGTAGTTTATAAGATTGTAGCAATGCTCGCATATTTGCCAACACAGAAAGAAAGGACCCATAGCTTTCAGATTGTTCTGTACACAGTCTCATTATATTTCTCAGATGATGTGAATGAGCATTTCCAGAGAACAGATACACTTGTCTTAGCAGCTAGGTGCTTTCTATTTAAAGGTCTGTGCTGTCTGGCAGATAGTGTTTGTCACTTGAGCAGTTATGGGAGATGATCAGTATCCATTTAATTAATGTCTCTCTTTTACCAATTTCACGCTGGTGAGATAAGTGTGGGGTGTGCTGTAGGTTTAATAAAGCTTCTGACCTGCATAGGTAGTAAAAAGAAATATTAAAATAAAGGTGATTAGGAAGCACATTAATATAATTTACTATAAGTAGCCTGAGTACATAAGTTTCTTTATTTGTGTAACTTATTTAGGTATGTTGCTAAATTATTGTTAGTTTGGACAATTTATTGATAAATCCCTCTTTCAGCCGTTGATAAAATTAAATGAACTTAAAGAAATATGTAGCGCTTTGAAAATTGAAATATATATTAATTTGTATTTCTAATTTATAACTCTCCAGGAAAGTCTAGGAGCCAATCGGAATTAGAGTAGCACTGTCCTGTCATTGGTGCACAGTGTGGCAAGATAACAGGAATCATGTTATAAATCATGTTGCACTACTTTCTGCTCCACAGGAATGTCAAGCAATGGACAGACAGGTCAAATTCAGTAAGTAGGGTCTAGGTTCAGTATAGTCCAAAAATAAAACAACTTAGCAGCCTGGATGGGCAGTGTGGCTTTAATCTGCCGTCACTTTCAATGGAAAGGAGCTTGAGGAATCATTTACACACGATACACAGAAACTGCCGCTGGATCCAGGCTTCCATGTGGATGAGTTGAGGTCTCTCCCCTCAAACACAATGCTGTACCTAGCTATGGCGTTCTGGGCCAGAAAGATAATTGCCCGTCTCTCTATGTGAGCCCAATCCTAAGGAGAGCGCAGATCAGCACGCACAATGCGTTTGAAAAAGTAGTGCGGTCTGCGTGCAATCCAAAAGCACACGCAGTGATGTCTCTTTAGATTGCAACCAATTCCATTTAAGGCACGTAGTGTCCGGGCACACAGCTGCAAAGCTCACAGCAGCTACGTGGCCAAATGAGTTGTGCAAAAGTAATGTTGTGCAGTGTATTATAGACTGTAAAAAGATGTTATGAATAGTGCAAACACTTCTGTTGTTATTACTGTCTGTGGAAATGAAAAAACATGCAGCGGCAGTGATTTCTGACCCTTTGTAGTGTTTTCAAAGCAGTTGCAGTCCCCACATAGAAAGCCTGATTTCCGAATTAGGGACATCCGATAGTTCCTTTTTTCGGATGTCCCTATATCGAATTCCCCTTTAGTTTAGAAATTTCTTTACAGAATGGGTGATCGACATACTCACCCATTCCGTTATGGAAACGCTGCCACCACTACCACAACACCCGGACCACGGGAAAGGTGAGTAACCTCTCCAGGGTTAGGGTCAGGCTGCGGGGAAGGGAGGGATTAGGGTCAGGCTGTGGGGAAGGAAGGGTTAGGGTCAGGCTGTGGGGAAGGTAAGAATAGGGTTAGGGTAATGGAAGGGGAGGGTTAGGGTTAGAATTAGCGGAAGAGTTGGGGTAGTTTTCAGGCTTACCTTTCAGAGCACCGCGTTGGGTTCTCCGTGGATCAATTGCTATGCCTGACCGAGGCATAAGCAACTGAAATCCCAGCCATTTTGAAACAGGGTTGTTCCTAAGTGTCATATTTTAACGGAAGGGTCTAAAATAGGTCGTGGAAGGTCAGCCCCCTGGACTGAGACTTGATCTGTAGCAGACGGAAATGTTTTGATGTAAATGGTTCTTCTTTCCATCTGCATTTGGCTCTGGATCGAGTGAATTTGCTTAGGCATTCCCTCATTATACACTGACACTGTACACTTATTTTTCTACCCTAACCCTTATCCTTACCCTAACCCTCCCCTTCCACTGATACACACCGATACACAGATACTGCCGCTGGATCCAGCCTTCCATGTGGGTGAGTTGAGGTCTCTCCCCTCAAACACAATGCTGTACCTAGCTATGGCATCCTAAGGAGAGCGCAGATCAGCACGCACAATGCATTTGAAAAGGTAGTGCGGTCTGCATGCAATCCAAAAGCACACGCAGTGTTAGGGTTAGAATTAGCAGAAGAGTTGGGATAGTTTTCAGACTTACCTTTCAGAGCACCGCGTTGGGATCAATTGCTATGCCTGACCGAGACATAAGCAACTGAAATCCAAGCCAGTTTGAAACAGGGTTGTTCCTAAATGTCATATTTTAACAGAAGGGTCTAAAATAGGTCGTGGAATGTCAGCCCCCTGGACTGAGACTTGATCTGTAGCAGATGGAAATGTTTTGATGTACATGGTTCTTCTTTCCATCTGCATTTGGCTCTGGATCGAGTGAATTTGCTTAGGCATTCCCTCATTATACACTGACACTGTACACTTATTTTTCTACCCTAACCCTTATCCTTACCCTAACCCTCCCCTTTCACTACTCTAATCCTCTCTTCCCTGCGGTGTGACCCTAAAACTCCCTTCCTCGCAGCCTAACCCTAATACTCCCCTCCTAGCAGCCTGACCCTAAACTCCCCTTCCATTACTCTAACCCTAACCCTCCCCTTTAACTACCCTAACCCTCACTTCCCCAGAGCCTACCCTAAAAGTCCCCTGAGAGTGTTACCTCTCTGGTCAGTCGGTGCAGCGGGTCTGCGGTGGGTACGACTGGTCTGCGGCGGCTTCCGAAAAATTAATTAGTGTGTATGCCGATCGGCCGACACTTACCTATTCAATAATGCCGAATATTAGCTTTTGGCTGTCTCTACTTCTAAAAAGTCCATTTCGTGCCGGCAACTCCGTCCCTACATTGGGCCGGATCCATACCTATGTCCGACAGTATACTTACGCATGCCATTCGCATAAATTCCCTGCCAGGGAAAATCTGTGCATACGCGCAGCAGGGGATAGCCATTTAAATGAAGGGTCCGGGGCGAGGGAAGCCCCATTACGACTAGTCATAATAGTTAAACTAGGAATCCCAATTTACTACCAAGAGTGGGGAGTGCAGGAGGTGTGCACTCCCCGCTACATGAACATACCTACGGACCCTCAAACGCACATTAAGCGTGCGGGGGTCTGGATTTTCCCCACTGACTACATCTTTCAGTCCCTTCCTTCCCTTAACACGCCCCTCAGAACACAAACCGCTGACACTTGAGTTTCCCTCTGCTCTGAATCAGTCGTGAATGTGTTCTTCAGTTCCAAGCATGCGCAGTACACAAGATCACGTCAGCTACTACACGCTTAACTCTGGATAAGGTCCCAAGTCTCTCTCCCACCTCAGTGACTTTATTTCTCTCCCTTAGACGTGCTGTACACTCACCTATTTAATCTCACTGTAAGTTCTCTGTAAACCCCAAAGTTCTTAGTTAAAATAACAATGATACTAGACAATTCTTTAGCTAAGGAGTGCGCTGCTGACAAGCATGTTTTGGCTAATTAAGTAAAGCGCTAATGTCCCAGTTTATGAGTACTGCACAAATGCATAATTGATAAGTTGCTAAATAATGCATCGTAACTGTATCTTGCGACAGCATAATTAATATGACATCAAATTAACGCAATAGTGCCGTTATGTACGTAATGATAAATTCATTGATTTTGTTTAACTCAGTAAATTGCCTGCATTTAATATTTATCACTTGAGCACCTAGTTCTTAAGGGCTGTAACAGTTTCTTTGTTCTTGTACTTTTTCAATTTTTACACTGTAAAGTAATTGTACTTGAAAATAAATGTTACGGCCAAGCTGTATGTGATTACAGAAATGTGTCTTTTTAAAGCGATCGTATTAACCAGAGACGTTTAGTGGCAGGATTACACAGCAAAAAAATGTTACTTGCACAACACGTGAAAAATATTCACTTCACGTACAGAATAAGACTAATAAAAATTCTATGAGCTGAAATATGTTTTTTTCTGATAAATAATAATAGTATTATCTTTCCTGAGGGTTGTGCCGTGCAGGTGGCTCAAAGAAAGAAACGAAAAAAAAAGCAGAAACAAATGATTTCTTTATTGCCTTTGTTACAGGCACTTTTTCTACATGCATATTGGAAAAAACTGCTATATACTGTAATTAATAAACCTGCTGTACTGAAGCATTGTTAAGGAAATGTATGCTGTGTTTTTTTGAACAACTTTGCAAACCAACTTTTAAATAAAATGATAAGGCTATTTTGTCCTACACTTTCATTATAAAAACAGTTCAGTATAGTCAATGGACCCAATCCAGAGTTTGCGGAACATCTTCCTCTGCGGTTTTCCATAAATAAGCCCCCCCCCCACCTTCTTTGGACCCACTGGTTGGAAGCTATGGCGTCTGTATGTCCTGTCTGTAATCACAATTCCAGTAATGTGTGTGAGTGTGTAGCCTGCCTACATGGACTATTTCTGTAATATGTGTGTATGGAGGGATAGATAGATAGATTTGTAGATTAACATGATTCCTCTATCAAAAGCTGTGCATATAATTTGGTAATTAAGTAAAGCAGGGGAGCATATAATCATAGATAGATACTTAATTGAATTTAATTGAATTACTGAACATAATACACTCATATTTGCATAGATATACTCCTTAAAAATGCTATGAGAAGTATTTTCACTCCAGCAAAAAACATGTAATGCCACCACTAGTCCTACTTGAGATTAAAACATTTCAACCCATACGGACTTGAAGATAATGAACCGTATTCTAATATGTGATTCTAAATTGAAAGGATTCCTGAGCAATGGATGTGTGAGCATACACAATTTTAGGCCTCCTCCCTGCACAGCACAGACATCTGATAACCAGGGCCTATATTCATTTCTACTTCCATAAATGGAAAATAGTACACTGTAGTGTAGGGTAGTACACTGTAGTGTGGGGTAGTACACTGTAGTGTGGGGCAGTACACTGTAGCATAGGGTAGTACATTGTAGAGTAGGGTAGTACACTGTAGAGTAGGGTAGTGCACTGTAGTGTAGGATAGTACACTGTAGTGTGGGGTAGTACACTGTAGTGTGGGGCAGTACACTGTAGTGTGGGGCAGTACACTGTAGTGTGGGGCAGTACACTGTAGTGTGGGGCAGTACACTGTAGTGTGGGGTAGTACACTGTAGAGCAGGGTAGTACACTGTAGAGTAGGGTAGCACACTGTAGTGTGGGGTAGTACACTGTAGAGTAGGGTAGTACACTGTAGTGTGGGGTAGTACACTGTATTGTAAGGCAGTACACTGTAGAGTAGTGTAGTACACTGTAGTGTAGGATAGTACACTGTAGTGTAGGATAGTACACTGTAGAGTAGGGCAGTACACTGTAGAGTAGGGTAGTACACTGTAGTGTGGGGTAGTACACGGCAGTGTAGTACACTGTAGAGTAGGGTAGTACACTGTAGTGTGGGGTAGTACACTGTAGTGTGGGGCAGTACACTGTAGAGTAGGGCAGTACACTGTAGAGTAGGGCAGTACACTGTAGAGTAGGGCAGTACACTGTAGAGTAGGGTAGTACACTGTAGTGTAGGGTAGTACACTGTAGTGTAGTAGTACACTGTAGTGTAGGGCAGTACACTGTAGAGTAGGGCAGTACACTGTAGTGTGGGGTAGTACACTGTAGTGTGGGGTAGTACACTGTAGTGTGGGGTAGTACACTGTAGTGGTTTATATAATTTTGTTTTCGTTCTTCTAGTTTGTCCCCAGTTCTACCAGCTTTTATAAAGAGTCTCTATTTGTCCCAAACAAATGAAGCTCTAATGTCTTTTCCCCAAATAGCAATCTGATATCAATTAAATGTCTATAGAAAAAACAAAACAATCTAAGTGAGACTGTTTGAAGCTGCCCTGAGATTGTGGATTTAATGATATGACCAGACTAGAAACAAAATCAATTACTGTTCCAGGGTAGGCCAGCTCTGCAAAAATGTCAGTTTCTTTGTCCACTCACAGACATTGATTTATTTGATACAAATTCCTCCAATAAAGTAAAATAGGTACTTTTGTCTACCACAGCAAAACAGTTAATGGGTATTACATAGCTTTTCAGAGTGTGCCATATTATAAAGACCAGGGACACTGTTAGATTATCAAAAGATCAACGAAACACAGACTCATAATTAAAAGGTAATCACCTTTGACAGGCAGTACAGTAGGTCAAGGGATAGCTCTTCTGCCACATGGCTGAGGTCATGAGTTTGATTCCCGGGGAAGAGGCACACAATTTACACATAAATGCACAATATTATTGGACTGAATCCAGATGTATGCAGACTGCCTGTTTAGTTCACTTTCAGCATGGATCTGGATCCTCAGAATCTAGACTTCTGGACTGGAAGGGAAGTGGAACATGCATAGTAGAAAGGGGGAAGTATGGTACAGTAAGAGCATAGACTTCCGATGCATCCCTGTTTTATGTCATCAGCCATCAGTTATAAGGTAGGAGTCTGTCTTCAGAAGTCCATGCAAGCAAGGGAAACATTCCCCCCCAGACTGCAAGGAAGGCTGGTAAGTGTGGATCCAGCATCTCACCACAGCACAAGTGGGGAGTCGGAGACATTAAACTTTCAATACTGTTGTGTAAATAGCACCAATAATGAATTTCAGACAGGAAATCGATTTTAGCAATAGCAAATAACATTATTTTGTCTTGTGATTCACTTAACTTATTATTTTGTTTTGTTTTTAAATTAGAAAAAGGAAAGACCGCGTTGGGTAAGTCAATGGGTGGGTTGATGAGTAACTGATAGCAAGTGGTTCAAACTAAAAAATACATTTATTGTATGCAAACAAACATTAAAATTCAATCACAAGAAATGCAGTATATAAAAATATAGCACTAATAATAGGGACACAAATAACTGTGCAAATGTTGGATTAATAGGACATGCTAGATGATGGTGGGTACGTAAAGTAGCCACACATCCCGCAGGGAAAGCCACTCAGAGTTGCATAGAATGGCCCGAACGGTAGGTAGAATGCTACCACTGTGAGGATATAATAGAGCAGTCTCTAGCGATGTATGGAAATAAAAGTCAATCTGAGATCACAATAGCCGGCAGTGAGAGTACCTCTAATATATGCTTCACACACTACAATGTAGCAGAACTAGTGAATGTTGATAGATGTACTGCAGTAGTCCGTGGGATATAGCAATATTGTAAAAACTCCATGTGCTACTGTGCAGTAATATCTATTAGGAAGTGGTATTGAGTAAAGTGCACCAGTCCATAAATTGTAAACACAGTCTGTGGTCTGTACAAGTAGCGGTACACGGGCTGCAGTACAATAACCGTTTAAATAACTATCGGTGATAATAATTTCCGTGATGCCGGCAGTGATCCGACTGGGACCTCGATGAAGATACCGAGCATCCAGGCTCAGTGCTAATCAGAGGAAGCTGGTGGTAGGAGATATCAGACCTGTGGAGGAGAGGTGAAGATACCACGATGGTGAGCGCTACACACTACTGGGCGTTCCCGGAGTGGAGCCTTACTACGGGTGAACTCTTACTTACAAACAGGTGCCGTAGATATTGGTAAAACAGCAATCCAGGTCCACAGTACAGCTAATAACTGTCCCAAGAAGTTTGTAGATCCGCATGCGACGCGTTTCGTTCCCGGTTTGGAACTTTATCAAGCATAGTCTACAGGAAGTAAGTCACTCCCATTTAAGGTAAGTTGATCCAAGTAATCAATGAGCTAGATTAGCACGGGAAACCCATGGTGTAGATGTAAACTCTGGTATACACAGTTGTCTTTCTTCTTGGTATATCAACTATACACATGATGACAATAGTATGTATTAAAGTGTCTTTTTTCAAATATTGCTTTATACAAAAGGAGGAACACAAGTGTTTAGTACATCAAAGGATTTTGAATTTTAATGTTTGTTTGCATACAATAAATGTATTTTTTAGTTTGAACCACTTGCTATCAGTTACTCATCAACCCATCCATTGACTTTGAGCTTTCCTTTTTTTACTATATGTTTTTCTGGTATTGCACAACCAGCTACCAGTGCAGGGTAATCTCTGGTTTGGGCTATTTTTGAGTCTGAATTCTGAGAATTTATATATAATTTTTTATATATAAATTTTTTTATATTTGTATTTATTTATTAATATTTCTTTAGGCGTCTGTTTGCCAAATTATTTATGTTTGATTCATTATTCATTTATTTATTGATTAACTCATCATAAACTGCCCCATAGTCCCAGCTACCTGGTTAGCGCTCATCATTTCTGTAGTTATTTGTTTTTAAATTGTTGGCATTTGAGCCACTTTCCTTTCCATATATCCCTTTATACACAATTGACTATATGGTATAATTATTGGTTGGACACAATAGAATTATACATAATTAAATAATTTTTTAATAGTTATAAATAATACGTTTTTTTAAATCTATACTACTGTCCAACACCATACTATAATCTTAGGGACATGTGAGTGCATCCTACAGTATGTTACCCTTTCTTTTTCTATTTTCCACAGAGTAGAACAACACAGAGCAGAGGAAGAGGAGACATGACAGAGTAGAAGGACAGACAGGGTGAGTGGACAGGACTGAGTGGAGGGACAATCAGAGGAGAGAAATGTTGAGAGCCCCAGTAACAGGTGTGAAGACAAGGTAAGTGTTACGTCCTGCTGCGGTTGTCACAGTTACACAACCTCTTTCTAGCCTGGCAGATCTTGGCCATTGCTAGGCAGCCAGGATACAGCTGTCACATATAATTAGTTAACAATAATTCTGTCTGTAGCTAAGCAGCCAGGTTTCTGAGTAAATAGAACAACCACAGCTTATACTGCAGGTACTAAAGTGATTTATAGGTCCCAGCTCAAGCGTAACAGCCAGGACTCAGACCAACCAGAGTTTAGAGGCTTGCCTGCCTCTCCAGTTCTGATTGGCTGTTCTGTGTTTAAATACCCTGCAGAAAGACCTCTCCCTGGCTGGTGATATTTTTTTCTTCTTGTCATGCTATTTTTCTCTGTCCAGTCTCTCTGTGCCTCCAGGGTTTTATGACTTATGTCCTGGCTTCCTGCTAAACTATTCCTGGATCCTTTCTACTCCTGATGTACCTATTTATGTGTATTCCTTTCCTGATCTCTTTTACCATTTTGTGTACTCACCCCATTGCACCAGCTCTGTTCACCACGTATCAGTCCTTTCCAGGAATCTGTTGTCTGTATACTGGACACAATCCTAGTCTGGGTTCCAGAAGTCAGTCAGGAGCTCTATTGAAGACCAGGCCCTAGTTATTCTCTATAGTGACACTATGGTAAAAGCATGGTTGCCGACTTTTACCAGCTTCCCTCCGGGAGATTTATGCACATTGTGTTGTTAAGCCCGCCCCCTGACAAACACTTACCCGTTTTAGCTGAAATAGGGATAGGGCTTGATGGCACAAATTGCTTCATCTAGTCCCTCCCTGTCCCTAGCAACCATAGGCGTATCTATAATGTGTGCAGGGTGTGCAGTGCACACGGGCCCCTCAGAACAGGGGGGCCTGTGGCATGCATCCTGCACCCTGGGTTGGCAGGGGAAGGGGGGGCCAATCAACATCTATTTCTCCGGAGGGAAGAAATAGATGCCAAATTAGTCCCCCCTTCCCTTGCGGTTGGACTGTCCCGATTTGCGGGGCGAAAAGGGGGTCGTGGCTTACAGCTCCGTTAAGCTCCACCTCCTTATCGGCCCGCAAATCTGGACGGTTCTGTCTCAGGTAAGGGGGGTGGGGGGCCCATGTGCAAATCCTGCACACGGGCCGCCTCACTTCTTAAAACGCCCCTGCTAGCAACATCAGTATACTAGTGTTGCTAGGCAGGGGGCAGGACTTGACGTCGTGGTTTCCATGAAACCACATGCCTCAAGTCACTTATTGGAGATTTGCAGGCTCTCCCGGGATACTGGAAGTTCTGCCCGAATTTCGGGAGTCTCTCAGACATTCCGGGAGAGTCGGCAACCCTGGGTAAAAGATAGAATTGACCTATTCCCAGTTTTTCTCTAAGGAGCCGTTTAAGGCTCCTTCTTCAGGGTCTACAGACTTTCTCATGTAAGTTTTGCACATATCAAAGTTCCAGCTTAAAGGAGTGTCCCTATGGATGATGAATCTATCAAAAGTTATAGAACTTTCAACATTATGTTAATACACCCCTTAAGCTGGCCTCACACTAGAGTCCCAGCATGTGGTGACCGATATTTGTAATAATTTTCCTCTAGGAAAAGGTCCCAAGATAGGTGCCACACACAGCAGAGGTTGGGAGCGATAATCTCTGAAAGGGACCCTGCAACAAGCCTATTGGCTGGCTGTAGTCTCACTCTGATTGGTTGGGACTCCTGTCCATCTTGACAAGAGTCCCCTGCAGCCAGCCTATTGGCTGACTAACCAAAAAAATGTATGAATGAAAAAAGTCTGTGTGAGGCTCTGCCTCTCTGTGCAGAACCTGTGCAGAACCTCTCACACTAACAGCTGTCAGTTTCAGATGTTCTGTAGCTTTCTAATGGACTGGCTGACCGAGGTGCAGCCAGAAGGTGGAGGTACAAGGTCCAATAATTGGCCTTATCCACACACTACAAGATAACGTCCCCTTGGGACGACAATCAATCGGGAATTCTCTTCCACTAGATTATCATACCAGAGCCTGTCTGGGATAATAATATGAGGTTTTAGAAATCCATCTGTATCACACACATTAGAGCGATATTTGGCCCGATCCACGATTATTGTAGGATTGCGCCAATAATCACTCTAGTATGGGGTCAGCTTTAGCGGTGTCTCTATAGTTAATGCTCACTTCTATAAATTTCCACTTTTTGGCTAGATGCAGATAGCATTGCATTATATAGTATTTCTGGGGGACAAGTGTGTAGACTTAGCAGACTAACGTATGTAATGAAGTCAGTAGTTACAGGGAAGGTGCAGACCCTACATTTATGATGGGTCTATCCCCGCCATTTATATGAAGGGTCCGGGACGGGGGAAGCCCCGTTATGACTAGGTCTGTGGCTGTAATAGTTAAGGTAGGAATCTGAACACGTAAGTGTCCAGATTTACTACCGACAGTGGGGAGCACAGGGGACGTGCAAATCCCGCTACGGCTGCGTAACTACGGACCCCCCGCACACACGTAAAGCATGCAGTGGTCTGGATCTTCCCCAAAGTCATTAAAGAGTTTTTGCTGCTTTTCTCCTTTCTGTCTGGCAGGTCTATTCACGGGTGTCCTTGTTTAACTAATTCTCTTTATTCTGTGCTTTATCGATTCATTTGAGTCTTCAAAAATTTTCCATAAATTGGATAAACAGCTCTTTAGGAGCTTCTATATTTTAAAGATGCTGTTGCTTTAAATTACCACTCAAAAGTCCCATTTATGCTGACGTAATAATTTACTGCCACACACAGGAAAGAATGTTGTGTCGAATGTTTTCAGTAGTTTTCAATAAGAAATGCAATAAAATAAAAGCACAAATAAGGGAAGTTAAAATAAAATACAAAAATCAGCAGTTTACCCCATGAAGTGGCTTAAATAGACCCAACAATGTTGTACAACAAAAATACAAGAAGACAGCCACAAGTTGATATAAAGCAATACCAATTGCACAATAGAAAGATTTAAGCATCATCATGTAAATGTGTCAATAACAGCTATTTAATTGTGAAATGAACAAAATACAACCATTATTTTATTCAGACTACGCTTCCTTATCCACATACAAAAGAAACAATAAAAATTCTGGTGGAGGTTTTTGGATATTAAAAGTATCCATCTTTATGAGGTTGTGTAATCATTATGTGTAATATCCTTCCCATTGTTCACCAGGAGAGAGTCCTACTGGTTCCTACTGTGGAACGGAAAGGCTTTTACACAAAGGTTTTCACACCCAGATATCCAATTTATGCTATAACCATCTAAATTAGCCCTTACTATTGTTCCTCAAGCCATTTTGGTGATTCTCGGTGTTGTCCCCATTTAGGAGATTTTGAACACCTATCTCTTCTTTTGTTTTGTTTTTTTGTTTTTTGTTTTTATATTTTATTCTTTATATGTTTATTACTGTAGGGTAGGATGCCTCATGGTTTCCTTACAGCCGTTTGTCTAATGCACTTTATATTCATTGCACTTTAGACCTTTTGTTCTATAGAAGGATCAGAGTAGGGAGGAATAGTGATCTATTCTGACCTTTCATATATATTGTTTATGATTTATGCCCATTTTCTTGTGGCATTGGTTATTTTAGTTGGGTTCAGATCCATCTACACTAGTATTTCTATAGTATCACTTTCACCGGTTCACTTAAAAATGTAATAATTCTTTACACTCTGCACATTTGTTTATATATATTTATATATGTGCGTACCATATATGTATCTACTTCAGAATTTAAATTATTTTGATTTGCACGTTATCCACTTTATATTGCATAATTTGTCATCTCTTGTTGTGTATAAACATCTCAGATATGTACATATATATATATATCTGCTACGAATTCGAATGATTATATCATTAACTGACTGTTTATAAATGTTCACTATTGGGATGTTAGTGGGATTCTTTATATATGCGCTTTTCATTATCCTAATTAATCATTCACATCCCCTACTTATTATCATGGTTTTATGAATAATATATAATTTCATGAGAGACCTATATAAGAAACCAATTAAATATGTATTACTTTGGAGATAACATTATTAACGGTTAGCGCTTATAATATTTTAATTTCCTCCTGTTCTTAATTCTTTATGTATTTTTTCTGGTTCAATTCACTTGTGTATCTTTAATAGGTAGATGTTTTATTGTGATTTATTGTACTAGTTTTATTTCCCTTTGTTTTAAATAAGAGGGATTAATACATATACCGCACAACGTTGATAGGGGTGTATATATGTATATATGATGTTAACTAATCCGTGAATATAGAGTAACTATTATCTGTATGACCAAATGTTTTTTCCACCTTGTAAAAATACATAGAGGCATATAGGGTTAATCTTGCAGCGTACCGCCCAACGAGAGGAGGGACTAAGACATCGCTAGCGGGAAAAGACTATTTAAACCCAGACTATCAGCTAACCGGATCGCTTTTGAGAAAGGGCAAGGACCCGAAACATGTTAAGCTAATCCGGTATACAGAGTTCCCTCAGGCATCCTCCGGCTCCAGCATCTTCAGTCTGTGTGCAGCAATCATCTGATCGTCAGCTGGGAGACGTCCCAATCTGCCATATCTGTGATTCACGTCCCGTCTGCTAATCCATCTTAAAGACTGGGGTAGGAGCTTTCCTATAGGACTCAGATTTTTATCCAGTTGTTTATTTGCTGATTGTATATGTTCAGGATTCTGTAAATTTTTAAAGATTTCTAGTAAAGTATTTCTTTTATTTCGGAATTCTGGTTGCTCATTCATTATCTACCTAACCATTTATTATCCACTATTTATTATTAATTATTGTTTTTACCCATTTGTATTTTATGTACCCACTTGGAGGAGATTGAAAATTCAGCTTTACTATCACACTGTTATTTAGACTTGGGATAGGAAACATCACCTCTCAACTCTAATACTGTTTGCAACAGATGAAATATGAATTCCCTGCAATCAACATGGTTTAGCCCAGGAGTAACTAATTTCAAGCACTTACTTAAGTCTGGATCAGGCCCATTATTCGTAAAAACTGGCACATTTTTAGTCCTCATTTGTAGAGAACACATGCTGTTCAAAAATAATATCTTATCATCCCTCAAAGAAAATCTGATGTACAAGTGCATTCTACACACAGTAATTAGTAATTTAATGGTGTGAAATAACATTTAACCTTTACAGACAAAACAAAAGGAGAAACAGCTTTTATTTTACTGCTCATGGAAAGTACTATCTCTAGCAAATGTCCATGTAACGCAGAAGAGAGAAAATTGAGACATTTCACTTTGTAATATTTTCCTTAATAAAGAAAACTAATTTACAAACATTGGGCCAGATCCAGAGCTACATTTCTATTACGTTTCGTAGCGTAGCGTATTTACTGTGCACTCCCCTTGGCACTCCGCTCGGCTGTACGTAGTTTAGCTGTGTTACGCTTTCCAATCCCTACCTTAACTTTTCCAAGCGTAACTCCTGTCAGCCGTAATGGCTGCACGTACTTATGTCCTAAGCACACCCACACTGTACGATTTACATGCCTCACCCCGCCTCCGAAGCGTAATTACTGGTGTCAAATGGTTGGCATGCCCCTTCATTCATAGTTACACTGTTGATAGTAGTTTGGTACGTACGTTCAGAATTACGTGTCGTAACATCTACCGTGCGCATGTGCAATACATGCAGAATAGCGTTTTTACGTCTCTGGCTAGCGTAAATACGCTAGCGTACGTAGTTCTGGATCTACACCAATATTTGGGAAGAAATCAATGCATAAGCTCCAAACTCTATCTATTTGGCTAGTACTTCACCTTTTTTTTTTTTTTTTTAACAGTGAGTACCAGCAAAAGGGCTGCACCAACAGCTCACTGACAGGTCAGGAAATGCCCTCCCCCCTATACTCACCTTCCAGTCTTTCAGCATCTGATCACTATAGCAGCATTGGTGGAGACAGACTCCTACATCACTGCTAAAGTGATAGGCAGCTCTTCTTTTCTTCTCTTTTCTGCACGAATGATAAGGTATAAAATGAGCCAGTTAAAGACATACCCCATTGGTGGGGCAAGAAACGCCTCCTCCATCTGACAGGCTCCAGGGTACACCATTATTGCATCATGAAATGTTGGGAATATTAAAGTGCACTATACAGGATTTACAATAAAATAGCATCAATGGACCGGATCCAGAAATCTGATTTATCCCTATTTTCCTTGTCTCATCTGCTATACTGTGTTCAGGTCAGGAGACCATAACTAAAGCTATGCAAAGAAAAGTAACTAAAATGGTGCAAGGCCTGTGTTACAATATGAAGAAATACTAGAGGAACTAAATATGTATGTCTTAGCCTCAGGCCTCGGCTCAAACACGAGTTTTTGATGGTGATGTGAAATGTCCCCTCTGCCTTGACCTGGATCTAATGACCTGGCAATCGAACCCAGGAAAAAAAAGGGATTTTCCTGGATCCAACACGGGTGAGGTGTCAGTGTAAAAGGTCCTGCGGAATTTTCACAAAAACACCTGATTGGAGTATATGTTTACTGAATTTCCCGGGTCCAGGAATTCCTGGGTCTACCCTGCAGTGTTTTTAGGGGCCAACACTGAATTTTTTTTTTTTTACCGCAAATCACTTGGCAATAACGGTTACTACAGAGAGGTGATGTGAAAGCAGTATAAGTTGTGATCATGGTTGCTATGGGGCTTGAAGGAGAGAAGGGCCTTGGCAACCACTCACCCTGCACACACAGTAGTTACAGCTCCAAGCTCTAGACATTCGGTCCCCAGGCACCCCCAACGGTCCATGTTTTGCAGGAACGGGTAAGTGCGGCGTCTGCCGCGTACTTTGTGACAGTACCCCCCCCCCTTTAAGGGTGGCCTCAGGATGCCTAATTAGGTTCTTGGATGATCGCTTAGCAAGGAATTTTCTAACCAATCCGGGAGCGTTGACATCCGAGGCGTGGATCCAGGCTCTCTCCTCAGGACCAAACCCCTGCCAGTCCACCAGATACTCTTTATGACCATGACGAACTCTGATATCCACGATTTCTTTCACCTCAAATTCATTCTCCTGCAAGCCAGAAATTTTCGTAGGTTTATTGATGGATGAAGAATATCTGTTCAATATCGGGTTTGAGTAAAGAAATGTGGAAAGAATTAGGGATTTTGAGGTATGGTGGTAAGTCCAATTTGTACGCTACTGAGTTAATGACTCCACGGATTGTAAATGGTCCAAGATATTGGGGCGAATTTCATGGTAAGAACTTTGAGTCGTAAATTTTTTGAGGACAGCCATACTCGGTCTCCCGGATGAAGAGAGGGAATGGCTTTCCTTTTTCGATCCGCATATATTTTGTATCTCCTAGAAGCTTTTAGTAATGTGGACCTGACTTTTTTCCAGATCTGCGAGAACTTTTCCAAGGAGAATGTTGTGGCAGGAACGGATTTGGCTGGAAGACGTGAAAAGGGAGGAACTCTGGGTTGAAGACCGTAAACTACCTTGAAAGGCGTATTGTCCAGGGACTCATGATAGTGGTAGTTATGGGCAAACTCTGCCCATGGTAACAAATCCACCCAGTAATTTTGAGAAGATGAAACATATAGGCGGATAAAGGTTTCCAGGTCTTGATTCACCCGCTCTGTCTGGCCATTGGTTTGCGGATGATAGGCAGTTGAGACACTGAGGTTGACTTGTAGGCTCTTGCAGAGAAAAAAAGCCTTTTTCAGATATGATGCTGACTTTGTGACATGGTAAAGGAAGCTAGGTTGCAGCCCATTACTAAATCATTAAAAGTTTGTTTTAATTAGCAGCTGCTGGCTCAGACATTGAAGCGGACATCACCCATTCATTTCCCAGGATGAGTCATACACTCTTTCTGTAGGACAAAGAATGAGTGACATCGGGCTGGATCCAGACCTTGTTAAGTGCATGAACTTAGTTACTCAAGAGCTGGGGCTGGATCAAGGCAGAGCTGGGGCTGGATCAAGGCAGAGCTGGGGCTGGATCAAGGCAGAGCTGGGGCTGGATCAAGGCAGAGCTGGGGCTGGATCAAGGCAGAGCTGGGGCTGGATCAAGGCAGAGCTGGGGCTGGATCAAGGCAGAGCTGGGGCTGGATCAAGGCAGAGCTGGGGCTGGATCAAGGCAGAGCTGGGGCTGGATCAAGGCAGAGCTGGGGCTGGATCAAGGCAGAGCTGGGGCTGGATCAAGGCAGAGCTGGGGCTGGATCAAGGCAGAGCTGGGGCTGGATCAAGGCAGAGCTGGGGCTGGATCAAGGCAGAGCTGGGGCTGGATCAAGGCAGAGCTGGGGCTGGATCAAGGCAGAGCTGGGGCTGGATCAAGGCAGAGCTGGGGCTGGATCAAGGCAGAGCTGGGGCTGGATCAAGGCAGAGCTGGGGCTGGATCAAGGCAGAGCTGGGGCTGGATCAAGGCAGAGCTGGGGCTGGATCAAGGCAGAGCTGGGGCTGGATCAAGGCAGAGCTGGGGCTGGATCAAGGCAGAGCTGGGGCTGGATCAAGGCAGAGCTGGGGCTGGATCAAGGCAGAGCTGGGGCTGGATCAAGGCAGAGCTGGGGCTGGATCAAGGCAGAGCTGGGGCTGGATCAAGGCAGAGCTGGGGCTGGATCAAGGCAGAGCTGGGGCTGGATCAAGGCAGAGCTGGGGCTGGATCAAGGCAGAGCTGGGGCTGGATCAAGGCAGAGCTGGGGCTGGATCAAGGCAGAGCTGGGGCTGGATCAAGGCAGAGCTGGGGCTGGATCAAGGCAGAGCTGGGGCTGGATCAAGGCAGAGCTGGGGCTGGATCAAGGCAGAGCTGGGGCTGGATCAAGGCAGAGCTGGGGCTGGATCAAGGCAGAGCTGGGGCTGGATCAAGGCAGAGCTGGGGCTGGATCAAGGCAGAGCTGGGGCTGGATCAAGGCAGAGCTGGGGCTGGATCAAGGCAGAGCTGGGGCTGGATCAAGGCAGAGCTGGGGCTGGATCAAGGCAGAGCTGGGGCTGGATCAAGGCAGAGCTGGGGCTGGATCAAGGCAGAGCTGGGGCTGGATCAAGGCAGAGCTGGGGCTGGATCAAGGCAGAGCTGGGGCTGGATCAAGGCAGAGCTGGGGCTGGATCAAGGCAGAGCTGGGGCTGGATCAAGGCAGAGCTGGGGCTGGATCAAGGCAGAGCTGGGGCTGGATCAAGGCAGAGCTGGGGCTGGATCAAGGCAGAGCTGGGGCTGGATCAAGGCAGAGCTGGGGCTGGATCAAGGCAGAGCTGGGGCTGGATCAAGGCAGAGCTGGGGCTGGATCAAGGCAGAGCTGGAGCTGGATCAATGGTACCAGGCACCTAGAAGACCTAGTTGTTCTGGCAATGAGTGTCAGAACAGCCAGGGTTTAAATAGGCCGCCTGTGGTGCTGATTGGTTGGAGGACTCCAGCTCCTACATCCTATTGGTGAAGCGGCGTCATCTGACTGACCTAAGATGGCGGCGCCCATGCACCGGAGCTCCGGCGCCAGACTCCCCGTGGGACGCCGACCAGGGACTCCGTGCCGCAGATGGTGAGTATAGAGGCTGTCACTGAGCTAGTGACAGCCTCAGACGCTGAAGCGAAGGTGCTGCTGGCGGTCCGAGGAACGGGTAAGTGCGGCGTCTGCCGCGTACTTTGTGACACAGGTGAAGGTGGAGCCAAAAAGGCTTTAGAATTATTTATAAAGTGAACAAGCACACATCAACCTAAATGGCACGGAATGCCTATTTGTTTGTCATTTAAAGTGCAAATTTAACTTACAGAAATAATTTCCTTTTGGGATCATTTTGCTGTTTAATGTAAAGAACAAGATAGGAACCATTTTAGCGAAGCCTCAAGGAACAAATTATTTGAGGACATACTTGCATGAGATATGAGGTACCTTCAAGCTGAAGCCATTCTTCATTGCCGAACTGCTTTCATAGCAAGATAAATGCTATTGTAGTGTGAGTACATGACAATATACGAGCAAGCTGATTATACTGGAAGAAAATATGTTCTGTCAAGAATAGTGGAGACAAATCTGCTGCAGGGAGAATGATATAATGTAGTGTTACATGAGTACTTTAGTGTTACTGTTATCTACTGCTACTGCAGTGTTCTAAATGTAAAGGTGAGAAAAAAAAACAGCAAAATGATTTGCCAAATGTGATTGGATGTTTCATAATTTGCAGCTTTAGTTTTTGATAAATTTACTTTTATGAAAAGTTATGTTATTTTTTGAAAAGTTATATTAATAGTGGTGATGAATAGAATTTGTTTGCAATATAAGAATAGATAGAGTATGACATGGACCGATTTGGTGTAATGAGAACAAAAACACTCTGGTTCCCTAATTAGTTATATTTTCTGTGCTGGTATCAATTCAGACACCTAAAACGTATCTCTTCCCTCTGCTCCCCCTAACCCTCAAGTTTCCCCCTGGCCTGTCCCTCTTTAATATTTAAATCCTGTTCAGAGGGTGCAATGGTTACGTGGCTTCACCTGGATTGTTAATGGTACAGTTGCCTATTTTGGCACCCTTCAAAGTCAATTTGGGCTTTTCACACCTGAGCTCTGGCTGTACAAGCTGTACATCCTCTGTAATGTCACAAGGAAGGAGGTAAGTAGTCCTTGGGCCTGATGTTGCTGACAATGTGGCTCAAGCCTGGGTTCCTTCTTGCTCATATGGTGAAAATGCTCCAAGGTTATTACCATTCTGGCTTAAGGTTAAGGAGTTACCAGACCAAACTCTAGGCCTCTCAGTCCCATTTGGCCCAACTTTCTACCTGAACCTCCCAGACATGACTCTATCCCAACAGAAAAAAATATAAAAAAAACATCCTAAATAAGCTACAACAGTCTTTTCAGAATACTATTCCCCCTCCCCTAATCTTTCCCAAATCTAAATTTCACATGTGAAAATGACAAGTCTGGAGCGAGTCCCAGAGTTTACTGCAACTTGTTACGCCTGGATAACTTTAAAGGGACTCAGAACTATCGCTCCATTATGTATGGCTATAGGCCTTGGGTCCCGAATTTGGCTAAATATTTGGCAATGCACATGTCAAATGTTCCGCAACAGATCTCCCGATGTTCGGATCTTACATCTGGAGTGTATCCCCTCCACCCACCTAAACACCGTGAGGTGGGTGGGGTAAGGAGCATATAAAAGTTACAGTTAGGGCTGTGTTTGCCATATCCGCTGATCTGCACAAGAGACTGAAGGCTGTCTTATGGCAACATAATCCAGCTAATGTGCACACAAGGCCTGGTACTCCCCTCCACACCATCCCTGTGTGCACTCTACATCCCCCTCCTCATAATTCCTGAAATCTCCCATGGTCACTGCTCTCTTCTTTATAGTCAATATCTTGACTCATGTGGTTCCTATGTCTTTGTTTCTCATTCCAGTTGTATTGTTATGTATGTAATTGTATTGACATGTCTGGCTCAAAGATTCCTAATACGCAAATAATGGGCTGAGTAGGCTCGACCCAGGGTGATAAGTATATAGACCTAATTATTGACCAGTGTGTGGTCACTATGCAATGTCTCCATTATGGTGATCACATAGTGGGTGGACAGCTTATGTTTAGATTATTACTATACCTATACTTATTTAATACAGATGGAGAGGAATCTCTGAGTACAAATCATCCAAATAGTTATCCAAGCCCTTTCCATTTTTTTTAATCATCGTTTTAGCAATTTAAGTTAGTCAATATTATTATCGATCTTATATCAGAGGAGCATTTAAACTCTGGAAAGCCTTGTCCCTAACCACGTACATAGGGATTCTGGTGCCAGTTCTATTGAGCTCTTTATTCCTCCTACATGTTTTATTTTACGTGTATTGATTCTTGAAGCTGAGCCAGCGGTTTTCTATTCAATTGCTTTGGTTTCTCTGTTTTCTTTTACAGAAATATTTTCTTAAACTTCAACTTTAACTATAATCTATCATATGCTTTATATTGCTGAATGCTGTTGGGATTTTCATAGCTATCAGGTTTTAGTAGCTGTGGGGAATATTCATTTAAGACATTACATTAGATAAACAATAAGCATTCGTTTGTGCGTGAAACTGAATAAATAGTAGCTCACTTGCACTAGTGTGTGGGGGGAGGGGAAGGATGGTAGATTTAAATTATATAGTAAGAGCCTGTTATATAATATATAGTTTATTTGGCTCATATGTAATATTATACATATAACATATAAGCTCATATATTTATTGTATTCCCAGAGTTATCTTTCAGTCATAAAATCTTTACTAAATAATCATTGGTCCACTTGCAGATTCCAAGTTCCGATCTTCATCAACAACAATATAAGGAGTACGTTAACATTTTATTTTATTATTTTGATTTATGAAAGTGTTGCGCCCTAAACCAGGAATTTCTAGTCAACATGCCGGCATCGAAATTCTGGCAGCAGTAACTGATCAGACATAGCCGATACCGCAACTCCTATCTTACTGAATATTGTAATGCAGATATGCTTGTTTGGCATTTCAATGGACCGGATCCTGAACTACAACCGATAGGGGACTTATGCAAGTCATTTGCTTAAGTCCCCTGTCAGGGAACGTCTGTACATGCTCGCACCAGATGCTCATTGTGCGTAAGTACCGATGTTCCGACTGTCGGAGAGGCAGCAACATACCCATAGCAAGAGGGCTGGAAGTCACCTGGATGGGGGAGGGGAGATTTGTGCCCACCCCACCTCCATTTGGTACAAACGCAGCGCGGTCGCTGTCATTTGACTTGTGTGGACAGTAGTCAGCGACTGTCAAAGTAGCTGAGTAATTTTTTCCTCCTGCCAGCAGAAGACAGCACTAAGCTGGTAAGTTATTTAGAAACAAAGCTTAGCACTCATAGATTGAACGCTAAGTGCTGCCTAACCTCGCAGCCACTGGCAGTTCAGAGATGTCACTCTTGGGGCCTGATTTAATAAGCTGCATGATAGGAATAAGTGGACATTCTCTAATATGTAAGAGGACAGTGAGAGCCAGATTCAGATTGGTTGCTATGGGCAACATCTCCATTTGTCCTTTCCCACAGCTCAGTAAATCTGGCCCCTGGTGTGTCCTCTAGATGCAGGGTAGGCAGCTGACTTGGGCCCTCCTTTCCCCTGGACCCCAAAGCAACCAGATAGGCCCATATTTAGAGTATCGGACGTATAACGTATGTATGTGCAGTAGTAAAAATCGCTAAACACCGGACGTATATGTTATACGTCCGGTACTCTGAATACGGGCCATAATCTGCACCCTTGGTAGTTACATCAATACTCCGAGCCATTACAACCATCAATATCCCCACAAACAACACAACAAAATGGCATCAAAATACATCTGGAAGTTATACAAACTGTTTAAACTTTACTGGTTTATATTAAACTGCTTAATAGTTTGCCTTAAAATCTCCGTTAGGAATATCCCTACTATGCATAAACACACACATAGGCAATTTTTGCTAAATTGAAAAAATGACTGATTCATTCATTACAGCACTAAGAAAGAGACCAATATCTGTGATCCTCGCAATGACGGTCAAGGCTCTATTGACCGTAAGGCATTGACATCGCTGTGAAAGTAGGCAGGTAGTTGATTGACACCACTTTGAAGAAGAAGCTGTAGTTAAATAAGGATGGGCAGGCAATTTACTGGCGGAAAACCTGTAAACCTGAAACCTTGTAAAAGAAACCTACTGGTTCAATAAGCATTTGACCATTTGCCCTTGTAGTTGGCTTTTTTTAATGGTTATACCAGATTAGTCAACCAATTTGAGAATTGAACCTGAATGAAGGCGAAACATCTTCCTCAGTCAAATGACCTGCAATAAACCGCTTCCTATCTTATTACAACACTCATGTTATGACATTTTAACAACAAAGGGTGAATTACTTTTCAACTTGAAGAAAATTATTTCTGTCCAGAAACTAAGAATTAATTAAACCCACTTCTCACTGCTTCTTCCCTGCAGCAAGTGTAATGATCCTATAACCGAGTCAAAGAAAATGCCAGTTTTAAGATTTTAATCAGTTTCAAACACAGTGAAATGAGGATAGAGTGTAAGATTGATTTACTGCGTATGGGAGTTTTCGGCTTTAAACTAAAACTGTTGTGTCCCAAGGGATTTCAGTTAAATGAAATTGACGTTTTGCATCGCTAAGTTCTGGCACAATGCCAACCTTCAAAAGCCCAAAGCGCTAAAAGGAAATATTCCAAATATGAAAAGGTAAAAGAGTAAGATAAATCCATTCCACCCCTTATGCAGGGTAGTGTTAGTAATAAAACCAGCAGCTCAAATTAAAAACACCAAGCCAACTACCCTGGTATTACCACCAAGCATGGAAAATACAACCCAACCTGGAAAAACGCTTTCTGATCCCTCCTGTTCTTCCCTGCACCGCAACGGTAATTCTATTATGCCAGCTGAAAGTCGCACAAGCCCTAGTCAGCCACTGCAATTTGGACAGCATTTTGCATGCATCAAGAATGTAAGTTTCTGCAACATGGAAATATTACGGTAAAGAACCAGTGTCAGAAAGCTGTGCAAGCAAGGGGAGTGGTTAGCGAAGCTCTCACACCGATGTGTGCATGCAGCA
>WWET01002123.1:146636-161262 GCA_011038615.1 Limnodynastes dumerilii
TATATATATATATATATATATTGGATCCAGGCTTAGAAAATGTGGACGTTGTCTGCTTTTTGTAAGCGCAAAACCACCATGATCAGTGACTGCACATACACGTACAACTTCCACCATGGATCTGGATCAGTGATGACTAACTTGTGGCACTCCAGATGTTGTGAAACTACAATTCCCAGCATGCTTTGTCAGGTATCCACTATGCTTTTGCAGTTAAGACATGCAGGGACTCGTAGATTCACAACACCTGGAGTGCCACTCTGATCTAGATCTTCAGGATCCAGACTTCCTACCTCTTCTCCATACTGACTCCTGTTTGCCTTTAGAACCTTTGAATCTGAGGGCCTTATGGGTGTGTGTCGCCACTGTGAACGAACGTTTTTTGAAATTCGATTGCGTTTGACCCACAGAAGCAAAGCAATTAATCCCCAAAACAGCAAAGACAGAGCTCCGAATAGTAAGGATAAATTTTACCCTAACCCTTTCCCTGTTCCTTACCCTAACCCTCCCCTTTCATGACTCTAACCCTAAGCCTCCCCTTTCATTACCCTAACCTTCCCTTCTCCACTGCCTAAACCTAAGTTACTCATCTCTCCGGTGTCCGGTCGGTGCGATGGGTGTGATAGTTCCGACGTATCGCCTTTGCCGTTTTCGAAACATGAATGGGTAAGTATACCGATCTGCATACTTACCCATTCAAAATAAAAAAATCTAAAATGGCTGCCTTCCGAAAATAGAGACAGATGAAAATAAGCTGTCTGTCTCTATCTATAAAAAACAGCATTCACGGTCCCACCAGGGCCTTACTACCCCTATCCTTAGTCATCTATGACTGCCTGCCCTACTTTATGCTTCTTCCCCCCTTGCAGCTTCAGATTGTGAACCACAGCCTGCAACAGGACATTAGAGAGCTGCAGCTCTGTGTATACTTGCTGCTGGGGAGTAGAATGGGTGGGGCTTAGCTGGAGCCGCAATCAGTACTGACCCCCATCACTACTGCTCCTCAGCACACACAGCCGCAGCATACTAATGATGTATTATAGCAGGTGGGTCATCTGCATAGACACTGCAAGAAAGGGAAGGCGGGCAATATGGAGCACAAGGTGCTGTCACTCCTTGAGGCAGGCTAGAAGACAACGGCTCAGACTCCAGAGCAGTGACAGCACTAAGCTGTCAGGGGTAGTTGTTAAATGACCATGCTCAGCACCAGAGCCGTAACTAGAAATTTTTGCGCCAGGGGCAAAAGGGAAAAATGGTGCCCCCTGACCCTGAATTCCAAGCCAATTTAACCATAAAAATTAACTTACTGGTGCCCCCTTAAGATCTGCGCCCTGTGCGGCCGTCCCTATCGCACACTCCTAGTTATGACCCTGCTCTGCACAGTTTATAAACAGCGGCCGCTCTTCTGCGCATGCTTAAGGCTGAACAGCAACTAGTCCGTGCAAGGGCCCCTCCAATGCTAAGGACGGCCCTGTCTGTACCTACATGTATTGGAAGGTACAGTGCTAAACTGGTCTGTACAGATTATCAGCACACCCCTTTTTCCAGCAGCTGCAAATCATTTCTTCTGCATCCTTACTTGCTGCTGTGTATGAGCAGTGGTTATAACGGGAAGAGTTCAGGAAAAAAATTGCTATACCTTTCCCCTTTGTAAGATATTATTTATTGCCAATGTGTCTAATTATTAGCACTGGTGGAAAATGACTCTGTATTACGTTCTATAAATAGCCAGGCTTGCTTAAAATAAATTACTCCTAAAAGCCCTGCCCGGCTTTCTGCAACATTTACCCAGAAGAGATACTTCACTGAACCCCCCCGTAGCTTGTGCTATTAGCAATAACTTGTCTCACACGGCAGAGACCATCAGTCATGTCTTCAAATCTACACTGTTTACAATACCAATACATCAGCCCTTGAGATAATTATGTTTATTAGATAAATGTGCGCTGTTTACACAAATATCATACACTTCATCTTGTGTTTGAAAGTCCAATTAATCTATGAGGTGAAGCACCAAATAAAAAAACCCAAAAACCTTGTTTTAAAGAGAAAAGTAATAGTGCTGAGGTGTAGTGAGGCTTAAAACAACATCTACACATCACTCATTTGGACAGTTGTATCCTCTGTCGCGCAATTTGCTTCAACAACTTCCGAAATCTAGGAAGAATAATGATTCGCACCGTTGGCTCCTTACTGAACCAGGTTACCACTCAGTCGTTATCAAACCTTCTCTCATCTACGAGTCCTGCCATTAATCAGTTTTCTAATTCCTTAAATATATACTTTTAAAAAAACATGTCAACCCATAAGTTTCCACTAGATTAGATGTCTTATGCGTATGTATAAAGTACGCAAATATACGCACGTACGTGGCAGGGCAACACCCATGACACTCCCCTTGCATGGACAGATTTTCTGTGACTTTACGCGTCCATAGGGCAACTTTAACTCTACGTGTGTAGTTATGTGCGTAAGTTCCTTACGTACGTGCGCACATTACTAACCGCACCCTCAAAAGGCCATTTCAATGCCCCCCCCCGCCTACTTTCACGTAACTTCACACATACGGAGGACAACCACGCCCCTCCATACTTATGTGACTAAGGGCATCATTTACTAAGGTCGATGTTGGAAAAATCACCCAAAGTCCCGAGACTTTAGCTGTTTTTTCACCATCATTGTATTTACTAAAGCCAAAGTCCCG
This sequence comes from Limnodynastes dumerilii, assembly GCA_011038615.1. NCBI lineage: Eukaryota > Metazoa > Chordata > Amphibia > Anura > Limnodynastidae > Limnodynastes > Limnodynastes dumerilii. Next base: position 149,341 of record WWET01002123.1, read on the forward strand.
GGATCACCAAATCGACCAACATCGTTCTACCCTCCCAGTCCCGACTTTTCTAATGTTGCCCATACAACACGGTTCATTCACTAAAGGCGATTTGACTAAATCACCTCTAGTGCGATCCGTGAGGGCTGAAAAAAAAAAATCGCCTCCTCGAAAGCGACTCACACTTTAATAGAAAAACACGTCAACATAGTTGACATGTGTTTTTCCCCCAAGTAAAAAACACTACATGCATTTTCCTATCACTTATCCTGCCGACGCATATACTACGCATGCAAAATACACTTTAGGGGACATTGTAATACGGTGGCCACCATTTTAATCTAGCGACACAGTAAGGGACAATTTGTACACATTTTAGTCTGGGTTTTACATGTAGGGTTAGGTCATTTAATATTGCAAGTTTTATGTGGGTAGTTTGTAACATTCTTTACGGATAGAGAACATATTTGTAGGTAGAAATCTATCACTTATCAGGCTGCTTACACTACTATAAGGATTAGCATGGAAACAAACACATGGCCATGCTTGACCTTATAGTAGTATAGGATAAGTGATAGGAAAATGCATGCCGATTTTGAGATGGAGAATCGCCGTGCTTTTCAATAAAAAAGCATGGTGATTTACCATTTTAAAATCAATCAACATCGATGGCAAAAAATTTAGCAAAAAAATCGCTGCTCAAACCCAGCGATGATGATCGATGTTGAATAGCTATAAAAAATCCACCTTAGTAAATGAGGCCCTAAGTGCGATTCAGTAATCCGCCTAATGGACTTCTGTGCCTAAATCATACGTAATTTGCGTGGAAAAGGTTACTACGTATGCAGTTAATCCGATCCTAAAAATACGCACGCAAAACAAGCAAAATCGTATCTGTGAATCCGGTCTTAAATGTTTATATTTTCAAAGAGAAATGTTCTGCACCAGTAAAATATATACTCTTATTTCTATATCATTTTTGTGGTGCAACTGGACAAGTCCCAAATGGGGTACCAATAGCGGGTGCTACCTCTGTGGGTTCATTTTCAAACCAAGGGGAAAAATTGCTTTACTACCCCCAAAATACCACAGAAACACACATTGCACTCCAAACCATCATATAAAAATGTAAATTCAATTGCAATCTTCAATTTTTAAATCCTTCATTCGTTAATCTTTCACTGATAATAAGAGATAATTATTTACTGTATAAAATGTAACAATTAGACAACACTGAGAACACATCACAAACATGTATATTAAAAACAAAGTATCCACTGGCCAAAGTTTTACACATATGTATCCTTACAGAGATGTAAATATTAGTATCAGGTTGTAAATAGCTCAAACTATCTCCTATCCTGAAAACTGAAATCAACAAAATAAAAATAAAATACGACCTCACGGTGGGTCTTCACCCCACAAGGGGCCACTGTCTGAGCTGTGAGCAGCCATGTTACGTTGCAGTAAAAATCAGATACTTAGGCATGGTGTGGTGTGCAGGAGCAGAAGCCAGCACTGTGGATAGTAGAAAACACCAAGGGCCAGATTTACTAAGCTGCAGGTTAGGAGAATTGGAGATGTTGCCGATAGCAACCAATCAGATTCTAGCTGACATTCTCTAGTATGCAATAGTTACATTAGATCTTGAATCTGATTGGTTGCTATGGGCAACATCTCTACTTTTCCAAACCCATAGCTTAGTAAATCTGGCCCGTGGAACACTTGTTTTGCTGGATAAACTATTTCAAGGTGTTGGTGTTTTCTAGTATCCACAATCCTAGGAAAGGAAAAACCCTTTTCCCCCAAATTTTTATATTTGTCTCTCAGGGTTTCAAGTAGCGTTGTTCTCACACAGCGAGTTTTTGCGTACACATGCCTAGAATAAAATCGTGCTGATTTTTGGATAAATGCTGTAGAGTGGTATGGGGTGTTCTGACACGTCTAAGGGGTATGCAAAGTTAAGTGTGGTATTAAGTAAAAAAAAATCCACAACATATCAACTTGCATCTGCTCAGTCTTGGTGCAGGTATATACAGATGTATGTATAGGCACACAAACAGATGCTGGAAGTATATTGTCATCACACGCTATGTGTGTGTGTGTGTGTGTGTGTGTGTGTGTGTGTGTGTGTGTGTGTGTAGCAAATGCATAGATTTAAGAACCTAAATATATTCACAGCTCTTCATTAGCTCTCAGTAGTCAACATAAAAATATATAAAAATCACAGAGAATGAGAAAAATATATACAATATCTCTAGAAGTGGCTGGAAAATGAAGTGACAACAGATAACTATTTTACTTATGTGTTGCAGTAAACATTGCAAGATTCCTTCTCATAAGTGGAGCTACAATGAAATAAATGACAGCACTTGTTTTAAATCGTTGTTGGGGTTATCTAATTATCTGCATTGTCACACACATAACTCAGACGTATACACGGTATACACAGAGGGCTTTGCTTTTACAATAGAGGAAGAATGAAAACAGAAAAAAAAATCCTTTCATCTATTTAGAAAGGAGAGAAATGAGAAATAATATAAAACTGTGGTTTTTTTGTATTTTTTCTTGTTCCTTGCTTTGTGGCATTTAGCAAAACCACAGCACCAGAGTCATAGCTAGAAATCTTAGTGCCAGGGGCAAAAAATAACACCCAAACCTGCTATGATATGGAATGCTTATAGTTATAAGGGCCACAGATATCCTGTTGGCACTTAGGGCCTGGTTCTGTATGCACGGAGGAGGTCTGTAAGTGTGCATATGAGAGGTGAGTGAACTCCCCTTTCATATGAGCAGTTCTGTACGCTTATGTGTTCAGAATTCGACCTCTAATCCTCTGTCTACTACCGCCCACTTACCTTTACCTGCATGCCTATCCCCGCACACTGTGGGGATGTCTGATAACATACCCCCGCACAGAACTCTTATCCGTTGCAAGCAGCTAGTGGAAGTCAAGTGGCGTTATTAAAATATTGGAACATAGAAAAAACCACATGGCCCATACAGTCTGCCCCGATGTTTATATAAAACTATACTGACTCTAGACCCTATTTACTCTAAATTTAGTTTGAGTTTAGGATATCCTTATATTTATCCCAAGCATGTTTAAACTGTTCTACTGTGTTAGCTTCAAAATGGGAGGCTACTTATCTATCACCCTTTCCACACATTTCCTCTGAATCTACCGCCCTCCAGTATATATGTATGACCTCCTGATCTATTACACCTCTTCCTAGCCACTCTCCTCTAGCCGATCACAACCCTTAATTTATTAGTTTAGGATCAGGCCCTAAATGGCTAACAGGTTTACCATGTCACGTTTACTCTATCCACATTTCAAACTTCAAATGCAACACAAAGGTTATGGATTTGCTGTTGAGCATTGTGCAGATGTAAAATAATTACTGAAGTTATTAATTAGAAAATAAAGATTTGTTTATTTTTATTTTTTTGCTATATTCATTCTTGGATATAGTTTTAGTGCATTTGTGTTGCAACATTCATGCTCACATAGATGCACTGAGCCTGGTTGTAGTTCTATGTGCACGTTATCCATAGCTCCTGCTGCATGCACCTTCCTATGGCACACAGCCAGCTCATGTTTTGTGTGTGGCTGTAAACAACTCTTGCTGTGTGCCCCTGGATCAGACCCATTGTGTTCAACATAACATAATATAACCTAAAACCCAACCCTAACTCTACACCACTTTCGACATAATGATCAGCTAGACAGTGACCATAACTGAAAAAATCCTGCAGAACCCATAGGTTTGTATGGGAACAGCAGGGTGAAGAGATCTTTCCTCTATTTGTTCATCAACAAGGTCTCAATATATTGCTTTTATTGCAAAATATAAGGCATACAAATCCCTTTGAACAGCTGCAGCCTCCCTCTCATGCCCTGCTCAGATCGCCAAGTGAGAAGAGCTTCATTGTCCAGAGGACCACCAAGTGGCCACTAGAATGGTTAGTTTAATGAATACGTATATGAAGCTTTGTCAGTCTCAGCAAAGATCCTGCATCCTAAGCAACTCAGTTCCTCCTTTAGGTATGCCAACTATACCCCATCATATGTTTTATGGTGGAGCAACATCTAGCACTTAGTTTTTTTCTTGAATTTCTCTGGGGAGCGAGTGAAAAATTCTAATGTGCATTCTGTACATTAGGACGTAGGACTTCCGGAAAACACAGTGTGGACAGCTCATTAATATTATGTATTCATTAATATGTGTGATAACTCAACAACCTCTCTATGGTTTTGATTTATTGGGCCTGAGATTCTGTTGGTGTTATGTTGCTATGCATTATATATGAATGTTTAGTGGAATGTCAAAATGCATGAAAGTGTTTGGGACAGATGATTAGGAAGCAGTAAACCTACACCAAACCACCAGCTCTATAAACGCTATACCAGAATTTAAGGTAAATCTATGGATTTACAGCACCGTGTTGCATATACGTCCGGTGTTTACCGTTTTTTACTACTGCGCATGCGTAGTCAATTTTTTTACATAATCTACGTATCTTTCGATACATAGATTACGTATATGCGGTCTTTCTTAGATTCCGTAAAAAATTGACTACGCATGCGCAGTAGTCAAAAACGGTAAACACCGAAAGTGTATGCAATACGTCCGGTGCTGTAAATCCAGCCCTATGTCACTTTCATAATTAAACACGGTCAGCACTAAGAAGGTTAAAGACAACACAAGTAGAAAAGAAAGGAGGGACCTCTGCATGTACAAATATTTCTAGCTGGTAACTCATTTTTAAGAAGACAAAGACAAAACACTATGAACCTGGATCCAGAATTGCGCAAAACAGCTAATTTACGTATTCTGTGTGTGTATGAGCTAGGTGCTATGTGTGCACAGGGCGGTTATGCATTAGAACACACTTGGCCGTATTCAAAGATCTGTTTTCACGTGAAGTTAATTAGGTACGTTTTAACCGCGAAAGCGTAGTAACTTTATTTACGTAATTAATGTAGGATATACACACGTAGGTGCTTTAGGCATGGACATGTGAATCGCACTTGGGGACATACGTACGGAGAGGCGGGGTTGAAATACGTACCTGAAAAGTTACGTGAAAGAGGATGAGGGGAAGCATTTAAATGAGTCTTTGAGGGCGCGGTTACATAGAATCACATGTACGGAATACATATACACACGTAGGTACACGCATAAAGTTAGAGGTGCTCTATGGAGGTGTAAGTGTACGATTGCACATCCGTGAGAGGGGTGTTGGTGGGTGTTGCCTTGCTACGTGTGTGGGTATAATTGCGTACCCGGATCTGTAAATACAGTCCAGTATGAACAATTCTGTGCTGTAAGCTTTTCCGATGACAGGGTGTCAAGACCCGCCTAGTGTACAGTGTTTACGCGTTTACTGAAAGTATTTATTGAATGACAATATAGCCATTAATAAATACTGCTGCTAACATTTTTATTGAGACATTTTTATTATCTAAACCCACTATTTAGCAAGGATTTTAGACTACAAATCTACCATAGAATACTGTATATAGTGGCATAACTGCCATGGGTACAGAGCGTGCCTCTGACAGCTTGCTTAAAGCTCCGTGAGTACAGGCCCCATAGCAGCCCCACCCCTTTAGCACCCTGGCAGTTACAGCACTGTAAGCAGAATTCTATGGTAGATTTGTAATTTAAAATCCTTGCTAAATGTAGGAGAGCCCTGCTGATCGCGGCTGACCCTCAGTGCACGAGGACGCCGCACACTGCACCTGACATCAATGAACTTCACAGGCAGACACCAACTGGGACCTGCAGCCTTTAGCTACCTCCAGGACTCCTTACCAAGCCTTTAGCAGAGGGAGGGGAGTGTCAGGGGTGTTGGTGGGTGTTGCCTTGCTACGTGTGTGGGTATAATTGCTTACCCGGATCTGTAAATACAGTCCACTATGAACAATTCTGTGCTGTAAGGCTTTTCCGATGACATGGTGTCAAGACCCGCCTAGTGTACAGCGTTTACGCGTTTACTGAAAGTATTTATTGAATGACAATATAGCCATTAATAAATACTACTGCTAACATTTTTATTGAGACATTTTTATTATCTAAACCCTATATTTAGCAAGGATTTTAGACTACAAATCTACCATAGAATACTGTATATAGTGGCATAACTGCCATGGGTACAGAGCGTGCCTCTGACAGCTTGCTTAAAGCTCCATAAGTACAGGCCCCATAGCAGCCCCACCCTCAGCACCCTGGTAGTTACAGCACTGTAAGCAGCATTCTATGGTAGATTTGTAATATAAAATCCTTGCTAAATGTAGGGATCAGCTGAGCGCTGTTAGAGGTTGCCGGGAACTGCACTGCGCACATGCCAGACTCAGGCTTGCCATGGGGTTCAAGCCGGTATACTTCCACCCCCCACTATTGGCTGCATCCAGACTTAACAACAACAGGCAACTAATCCAAGTGGCGTTCGCAAGAGTCAGAAGTTGCGAGCACACTGCGCATACACGCACCAGATGCTATGCACTAGGCAATGGTTTCGTACGTCAGGGCATTACAACACTCCGTGGATGCAAAGATACACATTGTAGGTGGGAGGAGGCATTTATATTGTACAGTATGCGCTGGGTTAGGCACTTACGTACGACCAAGGAAAAGTTAAGGTAGGGTTCTGAACACGTAAGTCAGCTAAGTTACGTAAGTGAGAGGGAAGTTATGGTATTGTTATAGAATCGGAAGTCAGCTAAAATATACACTTGAAAGTGGGGGATCATGGGAGTGCACTAGCTTCCTGTGTGCAGAATTTCGCAACTCCTGTTGCTTTTTACAGACAGGAGTGAGTACAAAAATAAATTGTGGCTTTAGGAAACTATTTTACTTTCTCAGGTGGGATTAGTGGATTAATGCACCTGCTCTTCCATTGTATAAATGAGGCTTTAATTTGGAGGAAGAGATTATTTAAATGATATAAGAACCAATTTAAAGGAGCATGATCTACTTTGCATAGCAACTCATAGCTTTTAGCTCTCCACAAAAGGCCTTTAAATTTGCACCAATCTGAGGTCACAGAGAGGCGTCTTTTCCTGGCTTATAAAAATAAGAGCATTGGACCGTGTACACAGTTATACAGGATAGATCCGCACCTAACTCTCACTTCCAGCCCCTAACCCACCCCCGTTTTTAGGTCCCTTACGGCACTTACGAGTACCATAGGGCTACCTTATCTAAACGTGCAATGTCCACACGGACATTGCCTCCCCCCACCTTCCCCGGTTAATCTAAATCCCTGCCCCCTCCCACTTTTTCCTATCAATCCCTGAGGTGGCATTACGCCGCCACTTTCTACTTAAAATAAAGACCGCACAGAGTCAATCTACGTACCTAACTGGTACAAAGATTGGGTAAATGACCTACAACGCATGTGTAGTAGGTCATTTCGGCAAAATACGCACTTAAGAAGCATAAGCCTCTTAAGCGGGGATCAGGGCCCTTAAGAGTATTTTGATTCATGTATTCACAATCTTCATCATAAATACTTGAGAAAAAATAAAAATTAGTCATTGGTTTCCTACAAAGCTACATCATACATGTCTGAGATTCAACCTCCTCAATTTCAATGCTGAAATATGGAGACGCACCAACCTCTTCCACAATGTCTGTGTTCTGCTAAGGATAGATAATGGCAAAGCACATACATCACATGTCCCATCCACACATTCATGGAGATGACAGTACAGTGAAATTCATGGCAGTATATTTTATATAACTTGAATTACCTAGTATGGCCACCACCTCATCATCTTGAATGACTTCCAGCGATCCTGACACCACAAAGCAGAGAGCGTCCACACTTTCACCAGCGTGGTAGATGAGGTCACCTGGAGCGCAATGAATTGTTTGAAACTCAACCGCCAAAGCTCGCAGGCAGCCATCACTGGCTAGACGGAAGGCGGGGTGCTCATTAAACACTTTCCTATTGAGATGGACGCAGATGTCTGCCCTCATGTCCTTGGGACATATTGCAAGAACCTGTGAAATAAAAAAAAACAAGGTTATGTAAGTTACCATATGGAACACTTACTCCTTAGCATCGGCTATTAAAGGGAAAGATAAAGAAGTTATACATATGATTTAAAAACAAAAGAATAATAAACAGTGTTTGAAGCATAGGATGGTTGCTATAGACACAAGCTAAGCTTCTCCTAGTCCCTGTCTTCTAAATGGTTGCTAATCCATTATGAGCTTTCTGGTCCGGATTCACAGTTGGGTAGTTTTCATCTTACGTACGTTGTTTTAAGAATTGAGCTACTACGCATGTGTAGTAGCTTACTTATGCTATCTACGTACCATTTCCGTACGTAGATTGTGTAAGTGCGGTCTTTAAGCCGCGCTTACGCAATCTATGTACCAAAATGGTACGTAGATAGCATAAATAAGCTACTACACATGCGTAGTAGCTCAATTCTTAAAACAACGTATGTAAGATGAAAACTACGTAACTGTGAACTGTGACCTCTGTTCTTATAAATATTAATTTCACAGAGAAGGGGCATTTAAAAAAAACACACACACCATCCCCACTAAAGAAAGAGGAATGTGACTTTAAACCTTTAGAGTCATCGAAGACTTGCTTTTCTCCTGCACACAAAGCATTTATATTTCCTTTTGCTTGAAAGACAAACTTTACCTAAAACTTCATTTTATAGTTTTTATAACATTATCCTATAATATAAATATAGCCAACTGTCTGTAAATTTACTCTTTATAGCAATTACAATCATTTTTGCCTATTTGTAAGTAAAATACAACACTGCTTATAAACCAAAATTATATACAGTAAATTAATGCTTTTCGGTCCAATTAACCTTTAATTCCGTCTTTGATTCCCAATTGCAGCTACTACCTTCTGTTTCATTTTTAATTTACTTAAATAAAACATACGGTCCATCAGTATACAATAAACAGTTGCAACCTTATACAGTAATATTTTTTCCAAACTTACATATTGACATCATTTTCTGTTTTTCCCATCTTGGAATTTAGTAACTAAAGATTTCTGGCATCACTTAAAATTTTTGCCTTGCAAACAGGACATAAACATTCTGTTTATATTACACCTGTAGCCATATTATTATGATACAAAATACAATTTTGAAAATAAAACTTTCATTTGAAATCATTTCAGTTTGGACAGTCGACGGAGCGTCAGGTCCGGCGCATGATTTTCGTAATGGGGCCATATTTTAAAATACACCATAGCCTCCAACATTACCCATTCCATTAGGTACAAAATACTCTGCTCCTCAGTTTCCAACAATCAGTTACTATGGTAACCACCTTTGTTTAAGAGACAAATAGTTTTTTAAATATCAGTTCATTCATTTAAACCAGGTGAGTGACAGTTGGAAGCCCAGGAGCAGATTAAATTGTACCTAATGGAATGGGTCATGTTGGAGGGTCTGAATACACACAGCTGACAATTAGCTTTCAACTTTGTGTATGTCTAAAATAAGTGTTTATAGTGGGCATGCAAACCGCTTTAATATACCACATCCAATATCCTCAGAAGAAATTTCATCCATAACCATGGAGATTGAATATTTTTTCATTTGTTCTTTGCATTGACATGAATTATATTAGGTGTGATGCTTACATTGGTTCCGATATCCAATATCACCCATTCAGACTTAAGAGCACTAATAGCAGATTGCCAGGGTTCAATTTGCTAGAGTATAATGTAAGGCACTGGCTAGGTGTCACTAGTCAGGCCACGTGATTGGACACTGCAGCTTCAAAATCTTCAGGATACTGCAGGAGCCCTCCAAATCTTTTGCTCTGGGATTACACAGAAAAAGCAGGTCTGGAGGAAGCTCTATGCTTCATCTCATCAGCAAGAGATGTGAACAATGTTCCATGACACCAATGGCCCATGAGACAGACCTATAAACGCGTCATATTGAATAAAAACACATGTATAACACATAAAATATTTTTTATTTGGAAACCAAACGTTGCTATCGTAGTCATGACTGTGAATGAATTTCTATTCTTTATATGACTCATATATGACAGCTGATAACAACTTTAGCTCCACCTCCACCTCCACATGTCAAACTGTATTCCAGATATATTATACATGCATAGACTACTCCATGACATAGTTGCCAACGCTCCCTGAATTTCAAGTAGCCTTACTGATGAGTGAATGATCTCCCTAATACTGATTCAGTTCCAGAATTCATTGCAGTATGATCGTGTACAATTGTCTGGCCCTAAGGCCTATGGAGGTTGCCAATTTTCTGGAGGCCAAGATGTAATCAGAGATTGGACGTTAACTAAGACAGCATGACTTCAATAATGGAGACAGATGTGAAACAGAAAGTTTGGTCTTTTGTTAATCAGCTGCAGTGTCACCTACTTGTAGCTTTTCTACAAAGATTAAGAGTTCAGAATATCTCCTTTTCACAATAATTACTGAAAGTATTTATTGACTGACAATTTAGCAATCAACAAATACTACTGCTAACATTTTTATTGAGATATAGTTTTCCTTGCAGTGCTAGACACATCAATGAGTGGAGCTATTCACAAAGCACACCCCTTTATCAGTAAACATCACACCCCTTTGGTGTAACAAGACACATCCCATTGGTGCAAATGTCTTGATAAGGCTGACACAATTTTTTTATTTGCAGAAGATGGAAACCACACTCTGTGACTAATTATAGGAAAGTTGAAATTGTGAATGTTGGTGTAACTTTGTCTATAAGAAAATTGAAGTGATCAGTATCAGAGAGTGGTATAGAGAGTTAACTATTAACACAGATTGATTAATTCATTCCTACATAGTAACTCAAAGGACAGACAAGAATTGTCACCAGGACCTTAAACTCTGGGGTTGGGAAAGAGGTAGAGATTAGTTGAAGACGATTAATTTTTAAGATCCAGTCAGGATGCTGATGGGACATGATAGAGGAAATAGAGTATATATACCCAGCAGCAGATAATCCCTCCTTTTTGTCATCTGAAGTTCCGCACCCACCCTCCTTTTATTCTGTTTTGTGTTGATTACTATAATAATCATGTTGTATATGGCATGTTTATTTTTTCCATATTTATACATACATTTTATTTCATTGCAATATTTCATTTTCTGTAACTGTCAACGGGAAGGCAGTGCAATTTGTTGGGTATATTCCCTTTGGGTGCAGTGGTGGTATGCTGAGGAGTGTGCCTCCCTTAATCTTGTATGGCCGCTTAGAAGGGCAGCACTGGGTTTCCTTTCATTTCATGGGCAGGCCCTTGTCCAGTTGGTTCTGGGATCCTTTGTCATCTGGTCTCCAAAGCCAAAGTCTTTAATGGAATGAACCCATTCAAAGGGTGTGGGAATAATAGAAGGCCCTCACTCCCATGGTGGGGTTGATAGAAGGCCCTACTCCCAAGGGATTGGGGTGATAAGAATGCGGGCACCGCTGTTGTCACAGGTAATTGAGTCTTGGTCCATTTGATTTGCACTGCCTTCTTCCATCATCATCTTGAGATTCTGTATTTGTGATTTTACTTTGAAGTTATTGTTATTTAAATCTACGGACTCTTCAGAATTCTTTTAACCATAAGAAATCTGGTTATTTTAGGTAAGGAGGGGTAGGTATTTTGGTGGATGGTATGACCTAAGAGTATGCTACTGATGTTAATGGCAGTGTTGCTGGGGCATTTCCTTTCCTGTGTTTCTGTTACTAGCAGATTAACCCCTGCCTTTCATGCATCTGTTTGCATTGACCTATAAATTAATTGAGCAACCTCCATTTTGTGTGTATACCGTTAAGCATGTCTGGGAGCAGCAGCTGAGAGGGAGTGTTGTTCAACAGCAGCTATTTTGGAGGCTTTAAGTGCCTCCTGAGGTAAGTGGGCTCTCAATTTAAAAAACACACACACACACATACATACATACATACAT
>WWET01002123.1:161338-174895 GCA_011038615.1 Limnodynastes dumerilii
ACATACATACATACATACATACATACATACATATATATATATATATATATATATATGACCCAACATTGGGACTCTCATTGTTAGCATTATTACCACCATATGCAGAGAGGCCTTGACGGTGGCTGGTGGTTTATAATATATTTGCGCAATTATGTGTAACGGACATTTCTGTGTTTTATTTTACAGATAGATTGTTACTGGTTAAAGACAGTGATGCTGAGGCATTTTCTTTCCTGTGTTTCTGTTGCCAGCAGATTACCCCCCCGGCCTTTCATGCACCTGTTTGCATTTACCTATAAACTGATTGAGCAACTTCCATTTGTATACTAATGTCAAATGCCTGCAGAACCAGGGTTTGGGGTCTTAATTTACTGTCAACATATTTTAGTGTAACAAGTCAGTAACAGGTAAATCTGAAGACGTATTTATAAAACACACACAAGCCATACTCTGAATAATGACATAAACTGACCAAAATGAGAATGAAAATGGGATATCCAAATATATAGGATTATATATATTATACATAGGATATAGGATTTATTCCCCAGTCTCTCAGTGCTCTTTCGCCCACAAAAAGCATAATTGGAAGTAAGAAAAAGAATGGGTATCATGGGACGCACTCAATTATTGTAATAACTCAGAGCATCCCGTGATACCCATTCGTTTTCTTACCTCCAAATCTGTAGACCTGCAGTTCTTCCTTATGTGCTTAAGTGCACCATGATGATTACAACAATCTAAAGCTTTTACAATTAAATCATAAAGTGCTTTGCATTTACTATATAAAGTGTGGAAGTTGAAAATATTAATAAAATGAAATTAAAGTCCAAACTCACTGATGTTATTAAAAAAAAAAAAAAGAAAGAAAAAGAAAATAATGTCTCTTTTGATAAAGTCCAAAGCACCACATAAAACAAAATCATTACAAACAAACACAAACTACCTTGTATGAGAAAGGTTTTACATGTCTCACAATTTTATTTGCCTTACTGATGCTGGCATTCTGAACATATAGAAGTTGCAATACATATACATGAGCAAATAAAAAAAATTTCCACCTTTAAGTAAATGAAATTACATTAAATTAAACTACATTTTATTATCACGTCTTCACTTGTGTCTCATTGTCATCTGGTACAGGGCTCGAAGTGAGGGTCTATGTGGGTATGCCATACCGTCACTTTTCCCACAGATTTAATTGAAAAGCTGTAAATCTCCATTCACTTCTATTATTTCTACATTTTCACCTCTAAATTTCCACTTCGAGCAGTGACCTGGTAAAATGACTAAAAATGGCAGTGATTCTGAGACTCCATTTTGCCCTATTTCCTATGCGTTGATGATTTGATTGCAACTACTTATCCATGCTGGACACGCATCCATGTTATCCAATCAGAACGCATTGCCATCCTTCCAGAATTAGGAGGAATGACCATTCCAAAACTTTCCATGGGGACAGGGTTGTGATATGAAGTGGCCGTGCTTTGAAATTAAAATGTACAGTGTAGGCTTGTTCTCTCTCTCTCTGTATTCTGGTCCAAACATCCACTCCACTTCCATTTTTTGTTCACATAAATTTGGAAATAAGGTAGGCCCTGGGTATCGGGAGTAGCTATTTATTCAGTAGGTGTAGAATATAAGCGCAACACTCCTAGTGCAGACAGGAGGCTGACACCAAAGTGCTGACTGTGTTAATTGATAGGTACTAATAAGGATTTCAGCACTAATAAGGATTAATTAGCTGAATTAGTTATGGTTGTTATTGTGACCAAAACCAATATGCAATCGTGTTGCCATCGCTCCCAAGATTAGCAAAAGCCAAAAACAGCCCAAATAAACTCCGCCCCATTCCCACCAAACCCTGCCCATTCCCACCCAAAATCCACCCGTTTCATCTTAAACTCCGCCCCTCTTGCTGCTGGCGCAGGGCAAAATCAACATGGCAAATAAAAACAATAAATAAATAAAAAATGAAAATCCCTTATCAGGACAAACTGCAAGGCAGACATTACAGTAGGACAGGCGGTGTTCTACGGACCCACATTCATTTCCAGGACTGGTGCTGACGGTTTTGTTCTTCTCCTCGCCCGGGCTATTCTACATCAAGAGGGAGTCCACTTCTGCTCATCAACCATTCCTGGTATGAACTGTTGGTCCATATTGTTTAGTTTTTTTGTGTAGGATCTATTCTAATAAAGTGTTATTTTTCATTTCATTTTATTTCCTTTCCTGCACATCCCCGAGAGGGGAAGAAAACTTCTTTACCATCTATGCGAATTTCCCCCCCCTTTTTTTAACATATCAGGGTCCGGAACCAACTGACACTTCCCACTGAGGGACATCTCAGCGCTTGAAGGGTGTTTCTTATTCTTTTTCAGGACAGTAGGACAGTCTCCTGAATTCACAAATGTCCTACTAGAATAGGGACATTTGGGAGGTATGAGTTGCAAAACCTTATGCATCCGTATCTCAGAGCTGTAATCTGTCCTATCGTTACTCCGCTGTAGAAATAAGTCATGTGAATCCAAGCTCTCAAAAATAAAGTACTAGGTTTAAATAAGACACTTAAAGGAATGTATAAAAAAAAGAAATATTCAGACATAAATATACAAACCAATACATTTTAATAGATTTAAGTTTATTTTTTGCAGTTCTGCAATAAATAGAAAGAGGTTTAATAGTTATTCTTATTACCTTAGGAATGGAATAACAATTACCTTCCAATGGCGAATGTTCCTAACGTAATATGCTCCATATTAACCTTCATATAAATGTGAGCAATCTTCATTTTCCCCAGTATTGTAGAAAATTCTTTATTCCGTCCTTTCAATGAACCGTAACATACATTGTCATAACACAAAACATATATTTGTATGTGAACTGGAAGTTCATAAAACATGAATGTGGCGTTTTTGATTTGTTTAAAATAAGTATTTAAAGTTTTGTTTTTGTTTGTTTTTTATGGATAAAGCAGGTGTAAATCATAAACTATGTGTCGCTATAATAGTAGGTGCTTATAAGCAAGAACATCACATTTTAATTGATTGCAATTAAGTAAAAACAAACACACACTTGATTCAGCCTACAAAAATGAGACCGAGAAATGAACTGAAAGGGAAAGTCTTTATGTTCTTTATATCCATAGCAATAACCACCCATAGCAATTATCTACTGGTACAAATACACAACCACATTGCAGTTCTCACATACTGATTAATGTACTGTGTTTTTGTTCCACTGTCATGCAACAGAAATAAGGGCATATTTACCAGCAGTCCCAAAATCTGTTGTTTCTGCAATTATTCCCCCCAAAAATGTGCCAAGGCAGCTGAGCAATACTTAGCCCTGCTAAAGATACTGGTCAAAGGATGGACGTTAATATGTTAATGGGTTATTTAGATTTAGGTTTCAGTTAAACTTTAAATAAATCAAATATTAAACTACCAACGGCTGACAATGGCATTCACATCATGCATACAAGAAATAATCACACGGACAACAATATGGCGCTTGGTGGCACTGATAGCCATTCCTGAAGAGGCTGGACACCAGCCTGCCTAACTAATATATACCCCACTATAAAGCCCACCCCCTAACCACCTTAACACCCCTGATTGGTTTAGCTAAACCCCACTATGCCTGGTGTTCCTGCCTAGCAGCCAGGTGTTTATACTCTTTCATGCCCAGTTTGGGTATTCACTCATTTTTGTCGCTGTTACAATGTCCATATACACAGCACTTGCAGGAATGACGCTGTCTAAATGCAAACTGCTAAAAAATTACCACTGTCGCAATTTTATTGCCAGGATGTTACCTATCAAAGCTGAGATCTCCCATAAAGTATCATGTTACACTAATGCGTTAAGCAAATAATTTATACCCTGGTGAAATGGCACTACAAGAATAATCATGATGATAGTATGAATATTGACCCTGGACCTTATCCACACCCCTGCATGCTTTGTATGAGCGGGGGTCTGTTAATCCGCATGACAGCGGGGAGTGAAGTCCACCTGTCACTCCAATCTCTTATTCGTAACAAGTGTGACTTACGTTACCAAAAGTGGTGACACCCACACTGTACACTTTACATGCTTTCCCACGCCCACATAAGCGGGTGGAAGGGAAGCACAGCCCCTTTGCTCTTAAAAGGTTGTTCCGTTAGTAAAAATAACGTTGCGTGCATAAGTGGGCTATTGTTACGAAGTGTGGATCCCCTCTGTTCGCTACTGGACCTCCATATGTCAACACCAGGGTTATTGCAATAAGACTAAGTAAAAGACTTCTAAACTGGGCCCGGTTACTGTCCATTTCAGAGATCTCCTCTTGTAGCTACAGAAAGCTCAAGTAAATTCTGGCAGAGAGATAGAGATTCTGTGCCTGATTCACGGATAATCCCAGCGCTGTCCTTTATCATCAATTTTCTTCCACCTGATTCACAGATAAGCTCGAAACGCACGGATTCGCAAATATACGCATCTAAGTACATTCCCCTCATTCTTACGGATTTTAGCTGACTTCTGCCATCATAGGGCTACCTTAACTCTCTGCGCATAATATGTTTGCACGGAGTTTGTAAAGTACGTGCGCACTTTGCAAACCCAGCCCATACGGCTCTATTTTAAATGCCTTCCCCCACCTATTTTTCTTAACTTCCTACTTATGAAGTATGGGCACGCCCATTTTAACGGTTTTCCACGTTAAATCGCCAAGATACGCACATGGCCTTCGTATATTTAGTTACGTTCTTAAGTGTGAATCAGGGTTACTGTATGCAGTTTAAGCATTCCCATAATGGGGCAACAAAAATCTACAATGTGACGCTACTGTAATGAATGGTGACATATGCACTTCTCAGTTCCATTACCTTCCGTGAACAATTATGTTTACAACCACAACACAAAGACATAACTAAAAATCACCAAAATATTGGTCTTCAGAAAATGTGCTAATTCATTCTTTAATTATTACTAACAATATTAATCAAAAATCACAACATAATATTTGGCAAAAAGTAAGTGTCTTGATTATTAATTACTTTACATATTTTTGGTAAATTACATTTTAAAGTCTTCTGACTCAGAGATTGAAAATAGAAGAGGAAAGTTACACTTGGGCACAACCATGTTGATTTCAGGGTGACTCTAATTAATTGTGTTGTATGCATGCAGGGAGAATACTTTGTTTTGCTTATTACACACAGATAGTGACCAGTTTCACTTTTACACTGTTATTTAGACTTGGGCTGGGAAACATCACCTCTCAACCATAATACTGTTTGCAACAGATAAAATTAGTTTCCCCTGAAATCAATAAAGTTTTGCTCAGGTTTCCTCTCTTATTTTCAAACTCTGCATCAGGGCCATCTATGGTAATTGATTACCTTTAAGTAATCTGTTAATATTCCAATAGTTAGTAACATATAATTTGTTTAGTCTTTTGTAAAATGTGTTCCTGAACCAGAGCGACACGTATGACCGATAGTGTAACATGTTTTACGTATTTTTGCACTAGTGCTCAGAAAAGATGCACATGCAAAAGCGGCTGTTCAGACTAGAATGCAACATGCACTATGTGCCATTAGAGAGGTATTATGGGGGTTGGAAGGCAACAAATGACATATCCCATTAACAGGACAGGTGTGTTCCCACAAATGAGCCCAATCCAGTTTTGAATGTACTGTTATGGACATAAGGTTTAACCGCACACCAGGGCATGGTGTCTAAACTGGGGACTTATTTTCACTTTAGCCTCTGAGGCTAGAGTGAAAATAAGCACAGGGTGTCAAGACTGATACCCTGTCAGACAAGACATGATAGTACTTTGCCAACCAGACAAGGACTGTTTTCTAAAATACAGACCAATTTAACCCCAACCCTTTCCCTAATCCTTACCCTAACCCAATCCAAACCCTATCCAAACCCCTATCCAAAAATACAGACCAATTTAACCAACCCTTTCCTTAACCCTACCTTCCACGCAGCCTGACTCTAAGACTCCCTTTCCCGCAGCCTAACCCAAAGACTCCTCTCCCTGCAGCCTAACCCTAAGACTCCCAGCAGGCTGCCCCTAAGACTCCAATCCTCGCAGCCTAATCCTAAAACTCCCCTCCCCAGAGCCTGACTCTAAGACTCCGCTACCTGCAGCCTGACCCTAAAACTCTCCTTCCATTACCCTAACACTACCCTTCCATTACTCTAACCCTCCCCTTTCGTTACCCTAACCGTAACCCTCCCTTCCCTGCAGCCTAACCCTAATACTGCCCAAAGTGTGTTACTCACCGGTCGGAGGGGTGTGATGGTTCTGCAGCTGCGTTTCCATTAATGAATGCGTAAGTATGCCGATCAGAGTGCAGGAGGTGTGCACTCCCCTTGCGTGTACGGATCATACTACTATAGTTTTTGCTGAGGGAGCATGTTACTTTAATATATATTAGTTGTTTGTTATGTGACTGTGCACCCAGTCTACATTTGGAATGGATCTTGAGTCATACTTAAGAGCTCATCTGGATAATTTTTTTACACTCCCATTACTATTAATATTATTTATTAAAGGCTTTTTTATAGCGCTATCATTGCGCTTTTCAGAGAATATTTAACATTTACATCAGTCCCTGCCCCATTGGCGTTACAATCTAAGTTCCCTAACACACACACACACACACAGACTACGGCTAATTTATTTAGGAGCCAATTAACCTACCAGCATGTTTTTGGGGTGTGGGAGGAAAACCCATACAGACACAGAGAGAACATGCAAACTCCACACAGATAAGGCCTAGTCCGGGAATCGAACTCATGACTTCAGAGCTGTAAGAGTGCTACTCACTCACCATGCTGCCCCTTATTTGCATAGGGTATTCCCATACCTTTTTGCATTTCCGTCTAGATCAAGCGCTGTGTGCATCCTAAAAGACCTACGGGCTAGTTACGTTAGAACGCGTAGCGTATTTACGCTAGCACAATTACTATGCACTCCCCTAGGCACTCCCCTCGTTCTTACGTACTTTGGCCGTTTTACGCTGCCCAACCCATATCTTAACTTTTCCTAGCGTAAGTAATGACGTACGTAATGGATTTACGTACTTGGCGGCCGAACCCAGCCTATACTGTCCAATTGAAATGCCTCCCTCCGCCTCCAAAGCGTAATTACGTGTGTCGTATTGAAGCCCCACTCCTTCGTTCGTAGTTACACTGACCTTACACACGTTAGGAGTTTCGTGGCGTAACATCTGCCGCGCTCATGCGCAGAAAACACAAATGGGTGAAATGATGTCATCGGCTAGCGTAAATACGCTAGCGTGCTTATCTTAGGAACCGGCCCCTTATCACTGGACCCTATTTGGTGGAGATGCAATGGGAAATTAAATAAATAATTGAACTGCGCAAAAAACACTAATAAACACAGCATACAGTCCTGTCTTCATGATAAATAATGTGCTGCTGGAATTCTCATATAATGATACTGAAATATAGAAATGTTAAAGTAACTCAACATAAGAGAAGCCTCATTAAAAAGCTTAGAGGACATTTTTTAATGCTACTGGCTGGTGCTGAAAGATACAGAGACATTAACATATTTCTTTGCAAATGCAACAATCACTTCTGTGAACGCATTGAGCAAAGACAATAATATAGTCTCTGTTCAAGTTGTTATTTGAGTTTTGCTTGACTGAAGCATACCATGTGCAAACTATAATTAATAATGTTCATTTAGAAAACATCACCAGAACAGAAAAATGAGGTGACAAGAGTGACATTTGTACAAGGAAATCTGAACACAGAAGCCAATAATTTTGGATCCCATATGCTCTGTGTTAGCAGAGAAGGACGTGGCTTTTGTTACTTAAAAAAAAAAAAGTAAAAGAGAAGATGACACATTCAAAAGTACAAAAATATTACTTTACGTGGGATGAAGAAGTTAACTTTATTTAGAACACTACACCTTCATATTTCCACAAATACATACCCTTTAAAATCGGTTGCATTCCCCACATAGAACAAGGGATTTCCGAAATAGGGGCATCCGAAAGTGCCTTTTCGGATGTCCCTATTTCGAATACCCCTTCATTTTAGAAATATTTTTCAAAATGGGTGAGTATGTTGATCAGCACACTCACCCATTCCTTTTCGGAAACATCGCCGCCGCCACTACCGCAGGGTCAGGCTGCGGGAGAGGAAGGGTTATGGCCAGACTGTGGGAGAGGAAGGGTTAGGGTCTCACTGCGGGAGATGGAGGGTTAGGGTCAGGCTACAGGGAAGGGAGAATTAGGGTCAGGCTGCAGGGAAGGGAGAATTAGGGTCAGGCTGCAGGGAAGGGAGAATTAGGGTCAGGCTGCGGGAGATAGTGGGTTAGGGTCAAGCTGCGAGGAAGGGAGGGTTAGGGTCAGGCTGCGGGTGATGGTGGGTTAGGGTCAGGCTGCGAGGAAGGGAGGGTTAGGGTCAGGCTGCGAGGAAGGGAGGGTTAGGATAATGGAAGGGGAGAGTTAGGGTTACAATTAGGAGAAGGGTTGGGGTAGTTCTCAGGCTTACCTTTTCGGAGCACTGTGCTCGGTGCTCCGTGGATCGATTGCAATGCCTCATCCGGGAGAAAATAGGGCAATTCATTCCAGGGACCCACACCCTATATTTGATTTACATTGCCCTTTCATTACAATAGACACTATAAAAATTCTTAAAACAATGTTTCGTTTTTTTCAATTCCAAAGAACCTACAGAATATAGGACATAAGACTTGGGGTTAGATTTACTAAACTGCAAAAAAAAGAGAGGATGTTGTCCATAGCAACCAATCAGATTCTCTCACTTTCCTATTACATGCTAAAAACTGTTAGCTAAAATCTGATTGGCTGCTATTGGCAACATCTCATCTAATTTCCCACAGTTTAGTAAATCTAGCCGTTGGAGGCTATACACATAACATAACACATTCTGGTTACAACGCCATGACGGTGCATATCAAGAGCAATTCACCAGCTACTAAAATATCCCAGGGATTTGTCATCACTCTCAGAGAAATAAAACATATAGAATAAAGGTGACTTATCCCCATTATAAGTTGCTTGATGGCCCTAGCTTAGAGCTTCAATTTTTCATTCATATTCAAACATTACTTAATAGCTCTAAATCAAGAAAGAACTTTAGATCTTATAGTCCTTCATATCAATAATCCATTTTAATTTATATTCATCCTCCTCTACAGAGACCTAGGCTTGTTATAAGTGAAAGGCGAAGGGTAGAAATCTAATATATAAAGGACATATGCTGATTTATATAGGTAGTGTTCAAATAGATCCTGGGTAAATGGGTTGTCCAATTAAAATAAAAAAAAAAATCTATTTTATCATTAAATATACTAGAACCATAGACTAGAATAAAAACATAAGTATAAACACTAAGATATCCACAAAGAGACAAAGATGAAGGTACCATAAAATGTAAGGACCTCGGTTACGTAGTTTTCGTCTTACGTACGTTGTTTTAAGAATTGCACTATTACGCATGCGTAGGAGCTTATTTACGCTATCTAAGTACCATTTCTGTACGTAGATTGCGCAATTTTCACAACTGTATTGCAAAGTAGGCATTATTATGTATTTATGATCAGTTTTGCACATAGGTGTGATAGTAATGGACTAGACAGCTTAGCTGAGTCAGGTTATGTCGTGTGGGCTTGGCAAATGCTCAGAATATTTATTTATTGGGTAAGGTGGGTCCCCGTCGAGAATGGCCCTATTTCGATAGGGCCGTTCTCTTCCAGAAAGTTTCAAACTTTCTGGGAAAAAAACTGCTTCTGCCTTGAAGAGACATAGCAATGGATCCCTGGAGCACCAAACATAGTGTTCCAAAAGGTAAGTAAGGATTCTATCACCAACCCTTTCCCTAATCCTTAACCTAACCTTCCCCATCTATTACCCTAACCCTTCACTCCCTGCAGCCTGACCCTAAGTCTCCCTTTCCCACAGCCTGACCCTAAACTTCCTTTCCATGACCCTAACCCCCCCCCTTCCCCAGAGCCTAACCCTAACATAACCCCTAAGCCTAAAAGTCCCCGGAGAGGTTACTCACTTCTCCGGTGGTCAGGCGATGGCACTTCCGAAAATGAATGGGTGAGTATGCCGATCTAAAATGGCTGCCATTCGAAATAAAGACAACCGAAAAGGAACTTTCGGCTGTCTCTACTTCTCAATGACAGCCATCGGTACTCCCACCGGTATAATTCTGATAAAGGTATTTGTATCCTTGCTCAGCCTACAGCTGCTAGGAGAGAAGTCATGTTAACCTCATGTAGACTGATCCAATCAACGCCCCAAAGCCTGAGTAGGAAGGGAAGACAAAGGGCCAGATTTACTGAACTGTGGGTTTTGCCCATAGCAACCAATCAGATTCTAGCTGACATTCACCAGTATGTAATAGGGAAGTGAGAGCTAGAATCTGATTGGTTGCTGTGGGCAACCTCTCCATTTTCCAAACCCGCAGCTTAGTAAATCTGGCACAAAAGATGTAAGTAGGGGTTAGACAGTTACATTGAGGTAAAGGGTTTTTAAAGACATCAGGGAGCATATTAAGCTCTACTATGGGGGCATATGGAGCCCTAATAATAACAGAGGTACATATGCCTTCATAATAGTTGTTTTATTAATACGGCTCCAAAATAGTTTAATTTCACAAAGAGAGTTTAATATGCCCCTATAATAACCTATTATGAACCAGTCATGCCTATTATTTTGTCTTCGCTCACTCTCATAATAAAAGTTGGCTAAGCTTTGGCTGAGAATCATGTATAGGTTCACACCAATAATAAAGGCAATGCATACAAACCAGCAGCTCTCTCTTCTACCAATATACTCACCAATGGCATCTGGGAACATTGTCTAATACCTGCATTCTGGCAACTCTTAAATGTATGAAATATATAAGATCTGTTCCTAAAGTCCGTGCTTACAATTTGGGAACAATGCCCAGAACAGATAATGTTTTCTGTACATCAGGGTAAGGAAGCATTTGACTGATTAAAAGAATGTTCCAATTCTTATGTGTATCTCTGGGGCAAATGAATAGTGAGATAATGTAAGAGATGCTTTAAATTACCTGCAGTGCAGACAGATCTTATAGTGTAGCGATGGTAAACTAATAATGATCTACTGTAAGTGAACTGCAAAACAGCAAATGAATAAAGATGTATCAGCTCTTCTGAAAACAACAGAAATGTTGATAAATGAGTCAAATGGGATATATAGCATCTTCTTTTTGTTAGCATTATTGTGCTTTTTCACTTTAGCTACTGAAAGCTCTTTCTTGGTTTGTTTAATTATGAAACACTTAAGGTTTAAGATCTGGACTAGAAATTCTGTACATAGTTTGCCGAGTAGTTTTACCCACTTTCTTGGGATAAGGTCAAGTAACACTTTACAATACTATTCTATAACCTCTACCTTCTCCTGAATTCACCCCCCCCATCATCTAAAGTAGTGCTATGACATGGGCCCTTCCAATAGCCCCACATTTTACCCAACTTAATTAAGGAGATAACGGATCACTGATGTCTCTTTACTATTTTTTTTTTTTCTATAGAATAAAACTCATGGCTGAAACTGTGTTGCCAACAAAATGTGCTTTGTCTATATCTGTCTATCTATCTATCACACTATGCTATAAGCTGTTTATTGCTCTCTGATGAAAATCGCCCAGTGAGCAATTGAAACGTTGGAATGTTTTGAATATGAGCTGCGTTAAATAAAACTACCCCACTGGGGATCCTTTTTGCCACTAAGAGAAGACTGCTGAGTGCCCTTTTTATATGCTGGATTGCCTTTACTCCGCACTGCAGCAAATATACTAATTACTGAGGAGTGACAGATTATAGAATATATACAGTGTATATATAGAGTGGGGATTGATGACCCAAATTAAATTAGCAAGTCCCGCCCAATCTCAGTAGCACTAGGATTGGCAGTAATGATATGTGGGGAAGGAGTGACTTAAGGCCGGCTTGAAGCCCTTTGTGGGATATTTGACGGCTCTTCAGGGATACCAGGAGAACTGTCTGAATTTTGGGAATCTCCCTGCTATTCCAGAGTTGGCAACCCCGACCAATAGTAGTTATGTCACTGGCAATTGAAGCATGATGGAACTGTAGTTTCAGGGCATCTGGATGTTGCCTATTCCTGCTTTAGGTATTCTGCAAATGTTACTGCATTTAACTAGTAAAGTTAAACTCCATGGGTTAGATTTACTAAGCTGCGGGAAAGGAAAAGTGAAGATGTTGCCCATAGCAACAAATCAGATTCTAGCTCTCACTTCCTTACTAGAAAATGTCAGCTAGAATCTGATTGGTTGCTACGGGCAACATCTCCACTTTTCCTTTCCCAAAGCTTAGTAAATCTGGCCCCATGACATTGTTATGTAGTAGACTATCTAGTAACAAACTAGGATTTGTTAAGTATGGCTAAGGGATAGATTTACTAAAAGACTGAGGAGGAAAAGTGGAGATGTTGCCCATAGCAACCTATCATCAAGTGTTCAAAATAATAGCTATACTGCAATAGGAAATATAGACGGGGTTTAAAAATCCTTACTGTTTTCATAATTTTCTATGAATAAATCTGGATTGACAGTAACAGGATATGGCATCATAGAAGTACTAATTAGAACAAAGCTTTAATTATAGGCTATGCACCAGAAACTTTCATTACTAACAAAACAAAGAGTGTCAGTGTATTAAACAGAACATGTAGCTTCTCAATGCTTCCAGTATTTCTGAAGTGAGAATACATATATATTACCGACACTCCTGCTTCACTAGTAATTAAAAAAAGGGGTAAAAGGATGCAAAAGGGGAAACTAAAATAGTAAATACATTTTGTAATTAACTAACTATTTAAAGTGCTTGCAAAGTATCTCAGGGAAGAGTCATAAACTAGAAAAATGAAGTTGATTGAACTAAAGCAGATGGCAAACTAGACAGAGTGAAACTAAAGCTTCATTTTTTGCATGTTCCAAAAGTTTTCTTTATTGTCTTCTGTCAGTTTTAATAATATTTAGCATTATCTGAGAAAGTCATAACAACATACACAATCCTACTAAGAACCCAAAGTTTTAGTAAGACATCCCAATGTGTGAGCCACGCATGCAGCATGACCATGCCAAAATGACTGTAGATGCTCCTCTTCCCCAAAAACATCTACATGTATCAGGGAGGGGCCTTGACTGATCAGAGGTGCTAGATATTTTCGACCGGATTCACAGACCCGGTGTGAGTTAGGTGCGGTCAGACATGCACCATATTTAGCATGAGAAAGTCATAACAACATACACAATCCTACTAAGAACCCAAAGTTTTAGTAAGACATCCCAATGTGTGAGCCACGCATGCAGCATGACCATGCCAAAATGACTGTAGATGCTCCTCTTCCCCAAAAACAAAACATTGGATTAGGGAGGGGTCTTGACTGATCAGAGGTGCTAGATATTTTCGACCGGTCAGACATGCACCTAACTCACCCGTCCTGCCCCCATCCCACCCCCCCTTTTTAGGTACCTTATGGCACTTGCG